>JAECUM010028398.1:0-25529 GCA_016617855.1 Megalonaias nervosa | reverse complement strand
GTCCATGCGTTTCCGCACCATCTAAAGAAACTATGAAAAGTTTGAGATTTTACTTTACGTTCATTCATTTCTCTGGCGAGTCTATGTGTTGGTGTCAAAACAATCATATCAGAATTTTTAAATAATTCAATCGTTGTTTTACCAGAACTTCCAGGCCTATTGAGATAAACGGTTTTATGTCTGGCCACAGGATCATACAGCGATGGCGACAGCGACAATTGTGAAATTTGTTCATTCTTGTAATATGTTTCTTTGATTTCGACGTCGGCAGATTCAGAATAACTAAGTATCTTTTCTCGTCTTGTTCTCCATTCACCCCAATGATGCATCAGCGCCGATATGTAATTGTTCTAGTAATTCTGCGTATTTTTTATTTATATAAAATGAATCTGTTGCAACTCTAACTGCGGTATCAGGAAATCTGTTTATCATCGATAATAAATTTACCGAAACGTATGCGAGCATCGAAGATCTTAAATGAGTAAACTGCGGTGAGTCACCATCACTGAACCTCACAATTGTACCTAATTTAGTTCCGTCCGATAAGTAAAGCATTATTCCGGCTTATAAATGTGCCTTTCTCTGTTGTATCAGCAATTATAAAATCGAGTTCAGCATCGTCCATAATTAATCTTGTACAATGTCGTTTATGATAACATGAACTACCCTGAGTAAATTTACCGATTATTTTTCTGCCGAGATCTTTTGCAACTTTATTTTCATAATCAATTATATCAGGATTTTCATCATCGGAATATTTCTTTTGTTGTGTCAACCAAACTTGTTTCTGCTAACGATATGATATAATTGCTTCATTTACCTTCAACGATATCAATATTGCTACATCAAGCATGTACCGTAATAAAACTACCGGAGCCCAATATTATTCTGAAAAATGTCTTCCAAACCACGCATAAACGATCGGATGAAGGGTTTTCGGTGCGAACTCGAATGACTATACAGGCGAATCCGGTTAAATCAAAATCTGGTAAGGGTCCATTTATCGCAACTCTGGTCATCTCGTGTGTTGAATGTCCAAATCTCTTAAAGTATTAAGAACACTCTCCGTATCCAAGAAAACTTCCAGGATAACATGTTACCATATCAACCGAGATAACATCGCTATAATCGTATTTAGTATTCCATAATCCGCCGTGTCCGTATTCGATACAACTACGCTGGATATCTTCAAGAAATTCCGATCTTGTCGGTGACCATGAATTTTTCTCCTGAGCAAAGTGTGCAGCAACTGACGGAACGGTAAAACAATCATTCAGTAATTGTTCAGTATCATCAGTGTATTCACACCAAAGGTGTCGCGCAAGATTTTTCATTTCTTCACGGATAGATTCTGCAAGATAAATTTCTCCGTTAGGTCGTACAAACTGATTATAGTTCACAGAGTCTGAACTTTGAAATAACCAAACGGACACAGTGTCATTCTTGCTAATATTTTTAATAAAATCAAATATATAATCATTATAAAATTTAACTGTTCTGTCTTGTGGAAATATTGTTACTGACACAGTCCACGCATGTGCGTTATGATCGATAATTCCTATTGGAGCTCCTCTTGATTAATATTTCGATTTATACAAAATCTCTCCGGTTATCGTCTTCACCGTTATTGGAAATTTTAATTTCTTTCCCAGCTCAGCAACATCTTTAATAGACGCTCCGGTGTCTTTAACTGCTTCTGCCCACTCATTTATTTAATTACGTCGTAAATCCGTTAAACCTTTTCCACGCATCGCGTTTGTGAAGTGTTCTGTGGCTCGTTCAGCAACACAATTCAGCCTTGACGAAGTCAAGGACGACAGTTTCATCGGTTTGAGATCATCGACGTTGGGTTTATCATTCAACGGATACAACGCATAAATAAGTGCAGTCAGAGGATACGCTCGTTCATAATAGGGTTTGTCAATACCAGCCAACTCTCCTGGTTTGGAATTTCTATTTAACGTGACAATATCTCCAGTGTGAAGTCGGACACGGTAATGTTTGTCACGGATAATCCAAGTATCGTCGTCTGTCGCTACGATGAATTTCATTAGAATAATATATCTTTGATTGTCGAGAAAATTAATAATTGTCGCTGCTCATTTGTCATTCATTGTAGCATCGACAACGTTCATGATTCTGGATGTTGACCACACATGTGCCGCACCATCGTCGCGAAATTCCTTCTTGGATTCACGGATACGATCAGTTATATCCCTATTCATTAAAGCCAGATCTTGCATCGAAAAACTGAAATTTAGGTTTATTATCTTTCGGTATTTTGTCAAGATCGAATCTGGCTTTAGAGGGTTTAATTGCAAATAATTCCTCCATGTTATAATTAAGGCAAATATATATTTAAATTGAAGTTTAATGATATATATATTGATTCAAACAAAAAATAAATGCAAATGGCTTATGATAGGTTTTTCAGTTCCTTGTAATAAAGCATGCGTAAATGAATTCTGTGGATATCATATGCAAAGTGTTATCAGAGGGAGTCTAGGACCAAAACCGTGTTTACGATGTGGTGTTGGCGGTAGAGGACAAATTTAGTTGTGTGTACAATGCAGTGGTAAAATGTACTGAGACCTGAAACGATATTATGATTTTAAAAAAATGCCTATGGCGTCGAACCTCCCATAAAAACCGCAGAAGATTACCGCGCCAGATTTTCAACATAATCATTTAGACAAATAATATTATTATATAAATGAAACAAAATGAATTTGTGAAATATTCCATCATCAAGGATTATGAGGCATCTCGAGATGGTGTAATTAGGCACTGTCGACTAAAAAAACAAGTCGATACTTTTGATAATGCTGATTTTCTTAGATTTACTGTTGGAAAAAGATATCTTTGTCATAGATTTATTTACGAGTGTTATCATGGATTGATCAAAGATGGACTTGTGATCAATCATATTGATCGAGATCCGAAAGATAACTCTTTAAATAATTTGCGAGCTGTTACACAAAGTCAGAATTTACAATTTAGAAATACTGGGAAATGTAAAAAATTTGGAAGAAGAGCTGTTAAATCCCTGAACTGGTGAAGAAATAAAATTTTAATCAATGAATGCAGCTGGAAAATATTTTAATATTGTCACACCTTCGGTACAATGTGTCGCAGATAAAATATACAAATCAGCTTTTTCAAAGAAATTCGAGCAGCGAATAATATTTAAGTACGCTGTCACTCCTGAATAAAAATACCTACGTGGTGAAGTAATTTCTCTTTGGATAACTACAATTTTTTTTTTTCGGTCTTTCAGGTAATTAACGTAATACTAAGTTCAAGAAAAATATTTTTACTTACCTGCTCACGTACAAATCCACTTGCAGAATGACCACGGAGAGAAATTCTGGCTGTCTTTTATAGCGTTATTCTGGAAATCACCTGATCGATTTATTCTGGAAATTCCGCGTAGGCGTTTCTTTGCCTTCTAAAAAATCACGTGATCGAGTTATTCTGGAAATTCCGCGTAGGTGTTATGACGCTATAAAAGGCAGCCAGACTTTCTCTCCCTGGTCATTCTGCAAGTGGATTTATACGTGAACAGGTAAGTAAAACATTTGTTTGTTGTATCTGCGTATCCATTTATGGTTGTGTAACTTTTTTAATTTAAACAAATATTTATTATATAATGAATTACGTAAATATTAATGTTATTATTTCTGCAATTGAGAAATTACAACATGACGGAATAAAAATATCTGATCAACTTAATCCTGAAAAGATTATTTGTGATTTTGAATGATTACAACAACTTAAATTTGAAAATAAATATACATTACCATCTGATTACCGATTCATGAAGTTGATTTATCAATCGATGTTAGAATCCTTGGCAACGGTCGATGACACGCAAGTTGAAAAATTTGTTTCACTCGCAAACGCATTGAAAAAATTAGATCAGAACTATCCTACGAATACGAAACAAAAAAGATTGTGAATATGCATGCAAATCAGTTGAAAAAGATTGTGTCAGATCGTCAAACGATCCATTGCAAAAGCGCTGTCACCAGTGACTGTAGTGAAAGTAGTGACAGTGAAAGTACTGGACCAATGACTGTGGTAATGGCTAAACGAAACCCCTGGCAGTATTCCTGATATCCTTGACGGAGTCAAGTGGGAATAATTCATTTCTGATTATAGTAAAAAAAAAATATTTATTTTTTATTCTGATATAATACTTATGCAGAATCAGATTATAATATTTATTTTTATTCTGATAATAATATTTTTTTATTGTAATTATTATTATTCAGAAATATTTTTTTATCCTGATTATTTATTCAGAATCAGATTATAATAATTATTCTATTATAATATTTATTTCTATTCTGATAATAATATTTATTCTGATAATAATATTTATTCAGAATCAGATTATAATATTTAATTTTATTCTGATAACAATATTTACTCAGAAACAGATAATAATATTTATTTTTTATTCTGATAATAATATTTATTCAGAATCAGATTATAATATTTAATTTTATTCTGATGAGAATATTTATTCTGATAATAATACTTATTTGATCATTTATTTTTTATTCTGATAATAATATTTATTCTGATAATAATATTTACTCAGAATAATATTATAATATTTCTTCAGAGTGAGATTATAATATTTACTCAGAATCAGAATATAATATTTATTCAGAATCAGATTATAATATTATTTATTTTTAGTCTGATAATAATATTTACTCAGAATCAGATTATAATTATATTTATCTTTTATTCTGATAATAATATTTATTCAGAATCAGATTATAATATTTATTTTTATTTTGATAATAATATTTATTTTTATTATTATATTAATATTATTCTTATTCTGATAATAATATTTACTCAGAATCAGATAATAATATTTATTTTTTTATTCCGATAATAATATTTATTCCGAGTCAGATTATAATAATATTTATTTTTATTCTGATAATAATATTTATTTAGAATCAGATTATAATATTTATTCTAAATCGGATTATAATATTTACTCAAAATAATGTTTATTTTTATTTTGATAATAATATTTACTCAGGATCAGATTATAATATCTACTCAGAATCAGATTATTATAATATTTATTCAGAATCAGATTATAATATTTATTCAGAATCAGATTAAAATATTATTTATTTTTTATTCTGATAATAATATTTACTCAGAATCAGATTATAATAATATTTATTTTTATTCAGATATTATTTATTTTTATTCTGATAATATGCACTCAGAATCAGATTATAATATTTACTCAGAATCAGATTATAATAATATTTATTCAGAATTATATTATAATATTTATTAAGAATCAGATTATAATAATATTTATTCAGAATCGGATTATAATAATATTTGTTCAGAATCAGATTGTAAATAATATTTGTTCAGAATCAGATTGTAAATAATATTTATTCAGAATCAGATTGTAAATAATATTTATTCAGAATCAGATTGGAAGTAAGATTTATTCAGATTCAGATTCTAAATAATATTTGTTCAGAATCAGATTATAATAATATTTATTCAGAATCAGATTGTAAATAATATTTATTTTTATTCTGATAATAATATTTATTCAGAATGAGATTCTAATAATATTTATTCAGAACTAGATTATAATATTTACTCAGAATCAGATTATAATATTTAATTTTTATTCAGATTATAATAATATTTATTCAGAATCAGATTATAATAATATTTATTTTATTCTGATAATAATGTTCATTTTTTATTCAGGTTATAATAATATTTCCTCTGAATGAGTTTATAATATTTATTCCGAATGAGACTATAATATTTATTCAGAATCAGATTATAATAATATTTATTATTGTTCTGATAATAATATTTATTCAGAATCAGATTATAATAATATTTATTTTTATTCTGATAATAATATTTATTCAGAATCAGATTAAATAATATTTATTCAGAATGAGATTATAATAATATTTACTCAGAATCAAATGATAATAATGTTTATTTTTAATCTGATAATACTACTTATTTTTATTCTGCTAATACTTTTTATTTTTATTCTGGTAATAATATTTATTCAGAATCAGATTATAATATTTCTTCAGAATCAGATTATAATAATATTTATTCAGAATTAGATTATAATATTTACTCTGAATCAGATTATAATATTTATTTTTCTTCTGATAATAACATTTTTTCAGAATCAGATTATATTTACTCAGAATCAGATCATAATATTTACTCAGAATCAGATTATAACAGCATTTATTTTATTCTGATAATACTATTTATTTTAATCTGATAATAATATTTATTCAGAATCAGATTATAATAGTATTTATTTTTATTCTGGTAATAATATTTATTCAGAATCAGATTATAATATTTATTAAGAATTAGATTATAATATTTATTCAGAAATCAGATCATATTAATATTTATTTTTATACAGATTATAATATGTTACTCAGAATCAGATTATATTTATTCTGATTCAGATTATAATAATATTTATTTTTATTCTTTTAATAATATTTATTCTGAATCAGATTATAATAACATTTATTTTTCTTCTGATAATATTATTTACTCAGAATAAGATTATAGTAATATTTATTTTTCTTCTGATAATAACATTTACTCAGAATCAGATTATAGTATTTACTCAGAATCAGATTATAATAATGTTTATTTCTTATTCATATTGTAATAATATTTATCTTTTTATTCAGATTATAATATTTTACTCAGAATCAGATTATATTTATTCTCAATCAGATTATAATAATAATTATTTTTATTCTGATAATAATATTTACTCAGAATCAGATTATAATAATATTAACTGATAATATTTATTCAGATAATTTATTTGACAGATTTTTTGTGTTTTACAAAATACTGATTCTAGTGTTTTAAGTTCTACGATCTCACATATATATTTATACTCAATTATTCTCCTTGTAAATCCAGCAAGTGTCCGATCTGGTCAGTAAGTTTGAAATGTATCCGTGACAACAGCGGATTATGAACTCTCAGATAAACGGGATTAATTGGTTCTGACACAATTAAATGTCTTGGAGGGACTTGAGAGGTAAATCTGTATAAGATGTATCCCTGCTGGGCCTGATTGGATTTTTCAAGGTCTACTTGATAACTTCCATCAATTACGTCACACACAAGGTTGACTGCGATCGTCGATGTTATATTTACAATACCCGGTGAAACATGATGGCCATCACCATATGGATCGTTGCTATGTCTGAAAATAGTTGGTGGTGGGATTGTTCTTTCCATGCCTTAATATGTTTTGGAAAGTGTTCATTAACGATTTCGACGATTGATCTTCCCGTATCGAATTCAAGTTCAGGTAAAATTGTGTTATCATCTTGTTTACCGACCGATTTTAAATAATGTTTTAAAAATAAATGTTTCAATTCGTCGTTTGATTTTATATTTCCAATTATAACTCTGTTGACATATTTCAGGTCCGAAAGAATATGCGTTAGATTATTAATATTTTCAGTAATCTGCTGTTTTACGTCTTCGTCGTAATGTTGTGTTATAGAAGTAAACAGATTTGCTATATTAGTGTGCGTTCGAATATACTCAGACTCAATTGCGTTTCTGAATGATTTAATAAAATCTATATTTAATTTTTTCCTGCTGGAATAAATCTCGTACTTGGTCCTAGGAAGTGTAAGAAATCCGCTATCAGGGGAAAACTTTTACCGTCACTACCGACAGTGTATAGACATGTGTTAAAATGTGTCCATGGTTCTTGTTTTCGATATCTTGGAATATTTGTAAATGATTGCTTCACCGAAAGAAATACATAAACCGGCGCAAAATCAGGCCAACCGAATACGGTTCTAATCGATGATTGATATATGTCTACGCCATAATCTGGAGAATTTACTTCAATCGCCGCAGATAACGTTGGTTCGTGAACAGTAATGGCTATCTTGGATTCTTTGCCTGTTATAGATTTAATCCGGCGTTGGAATTCTTCATTGATCTGTTCGATTTGATAACTGCCCGTTGGAATACTGACTACTTGCCAATCTGGAGTTCCCCGAGCAGGATTGCTGGGGTTTTTTTTTTATTTGCAAACACTAATGAATTATTTGGTTGTAGTCCACCGGATGATTTTGATCTGATATTCGGCCAACTTTTATAAACTCGCAATTGTGCCAGTGCTATTTCTTTTGCTGGAATTACAGTTGGGAAATTAATGCTGAATTCAGGACTAGTTGAACTCACTGACATCCTTTTGGTTTTCAGCGACGCTGTATTAGTGGCGATTTGTTGTAGCAATTCCTGTGTCGTTGTTGACATTATTTTTAAATCCCTGATTTTAAATCAGGGTAACTCCCTGACATCAGTCAGGTTCCTTGACTTGTCAAGGGAACTGGAAACCCCTGATTCATAAATCAGGAGCATTTCTGCGAATTCCTGATCTGATATTATCCCGTCGCTGAGTCCTGATGATATCAATGATGATAATTTGGCGTGTGCTTGTGTTGCCGCTGATAGCAACATTTCATATTCATGTAATTCATCAGCCGCACACGTATATATCTTTTTTGCATTTATATTAAGAACATCAGCAATTGTTGTTGTGGTTGAAACACAAATTGGTACAACTGCTGGGATGTTATTGTTACTGTTGATAGTAATACATCGATTTCAGCGACTACGGCAGATGCAGAATAAACGATTATATCGGTAAAAACGACACGTCTACGATATTTTTCATTTTTACTGTATACTCGTCAATGATGTTTTTCAGTTGGGTCTGTAACAAACACATTTGTTCGTATCTGTATTTGTTTGCCGACATATATACTCTTTATTAAGTAATTAATTGAGGTGTTTCGGTGACAAATTCTAGACACCACCAGTAGGACGCTGCGGTTATTTTTTTATCAGATGGTTCCAGTATAAATATTTCTTCAGTATATTTATTTAATACAATAGACACGCTTTCAGAAAAATTATCGGTTGAATGACACCATGGATACGTGGTAAAAATCCTAAATCTTGCAGCCGTGAACACACCAGTTACTTCCGCTGTGTGTTTGATAGTGTTATTTTGTTGTGACCATGTTGATGATCCTGATGATACCGTGTATACCACATTGGTGATCTGCTTGTGAGGAATTTTAATCAGAATAGTTTTTTTAATGATATCGGGAATTCCACTGATAATATAATTCATGTTGAGTTCGCCTGTCATTGTATCACCGGTGGATTTTAAACGATCAGCAACACTTTTTTAAATTTCATTTCTGATAGTTGCGATTGATACATTCGAGTCTCTGATTCTACCGCCATCAGTTAATACTGGAATATTATCCGTGGTAGCACTGAGAACTCTACGAATTATATGGATCCACTTAATATTACTCGTCTTCAAAACACCGTATTTATCCTGAAAAATAACAACTTCATCCCGGTGAACTCCAGACAGGTTCATAATATCAGCAATATCGTCCTTGGTAGCGTACTTCGATAAATCAATATCATCTTCTTTATCTTGTCTTTAGTAGAGGACCTTCCATAAATATCAACCATTATATGATTAGCGATTATTTAAAACGTTGGACGATGATGTAAACTCATGTACAACGTTATGAGGTGGTGTTGTTGATGATGATGCAGCGTCGAGTACAGCGAGCACTTCACGGCCGCATATTGGCGGATCCGTTAATTTTTGTGTTGGTAATGTTGAATACCAGATTGGTGTATTGAGATTATTAACATATTTTAAAAATTCCTTTGGTGGTGCCAGTCCATACGAATCGAAATAAACAATTCCACGTGGATCAATCGCGTATGAAACCCAATGAGTACCCGGACCAGAGTTTTTATCGAGATTAATGATACCAGTTTCAACACGGTTTGGTTTGTAAGGTAACTGATCACACATAAGAACACCTCTGAAGTGTTTGATGTTTAGTTGCTTAGCAGCAT
Organism: Megalonaias nervosa; assembly: GCA_016617855.1. NCBI lineage: Eukaryota > Metazoa > Mollusca > Bivalvia > Unionida > Unionidae > Megalonaias > Megalonaias nervosa. The sequence continues at coordinate 15,539 of JAECUM010028398.1, read as the reverse complement.
CAAGTAATTCAAAATTGGACATAGGAAGAATCAACGATGTGTCCCGGGAAGTCTTAAACCTTTTCCGTACCACGAATGAGGAATTCCTGGTAGTCTTAGACCCTTTCCATTTTTTTAGAAGTTTTTATTCCTTTTCCTGTTGCTTTCTTTAATGCCATCCCAGCAGCAGTTCCAACGGCACCAAGTGCAGCTGCTTTTGCAACAGCTGGGGCTACAGCGACTATCAACGCTGGTATAACTGCGAGAAGTAGAAATATACCACCCGTCTTAGCGATGTCTTTAATGGCACCCGCAGAAAGATTAAGTCGTATGCCGGTCTTTGATTGTTTGACTTTATTGAAATGCCTGAGTTGACATTCTGTCAGTGAAGGTTTATTTGAACCACCTGCGACCTTTTCTCGCTTTAATGATATTTTTACCCCACAGTTTTCTTTTGATACTGATTGTAGTTTTTTAATCTGACCAGGAGTCAGACTGACACTAACATGATGATATGACATTATAATTATCATGAGTGATCTAATTACATGTTTTCTACTGAGGCATCAATAACTCTCATTCGTCCACCAACACCTTCAAGAAACATTGTTTTGTCGCTGAGTATAACAGCGATTGCTCTATAACCACCAGCGGATAGTCGAGCTACACGAGCTCGTAAGGGTATATCAACGACAGATTGTCTGAACAAATCGAAGTGTTCCAGTGAGAAATAATAGATCGGATACAGCGTTGTAAGATCCCGCTGAGATATCTGTAAACCTGAATCAACATTCTGATCACGCCCCATGAATGTCATCAACCGATGCACGTGCAGCATGATTATTTTCAAAATTCAGCAACACTTCTTCAGAAGGTTCTTGATGTCCATTTATCCTCAAAGAAACTTCACTAATCCCAAGCAGGTCAAATACCATTGGATTTCGTTCCTGCGAATCTACTCTGGCATTTTCCTGAAACGTGATGAATATATGTGGTGCTGACTCCCCCTGCTGTGATGATATCTGCCATGTGAATAAACCGGCAGCATTACTTTAAACACTGTCTGTGGTCATCGTCAACCATGACAATGTTGATTTACCACCTTGATCCATGAAAGAGAGTAACCGTTGTTCTTCGGCAAGTGATGGAGTCATTACTGGCATCCACAACGAAAGTTTTGTTAGTATTACTTTACCTGCATCAACTGCAGCATCACACCATATTGCATCATTGTCGGTGGCTTTTCTAACAAGTACCACTGTGTTTAGCGCCAAATATAACCTTGCTAACATTTCTGCAGAATCCAAATATATGTGACAGAGGAATCACACATGAAAATTCTTCATCGCCGTTTAACATTGCTCGACGTGCCGCAAATCCCAAGTTGAAGTTATCATTCATTGATGCAACTTCAGTTCTAGCTGCATTTAGTGTTATATTTCTGCATTCTGGATGATCAGTTGTATCCTTTGCAAACATCTTGCAAGGCCAAGTATAGTCATAGCAACGTCGACATTTTCCAGGCATGTTTCAATATTCTTTCCATCAATGGTATATTTGGCATTGTTAAATAACACCATAGCGCCATTATTAACAAAACCAACTCGATCACCAATTCCGTATGCTGTATCATCTGCTCTTAAAAGTCTACCTTCGATCTCAATGAATGCCTCAGCTGGCAAGAAATATCTACTTGTATCCTGAACTTGTAATTCGATTCTTCCTCGTGCGTTAGGTACACGTGCGTCATAAAGAATAATACTGATAATCGCGCACAGACTCATCCTTGAGTATTGGTGCGTCCATGTCGAATGCGGGATCAGATACACGTTTGAACATCTTTATTATATTTATTATTGTCTAACACGAAGACCACTTCCCGCTATTAAACTTGCAGTTATATTATTTTCTTTTTCACCAGCCAACTCTTCTAATTTTTATTTGCAACCTGATTTATTATTTTACTAACGTTTGCAGGCATCACTTCAGTGCTGGGTAATTTTACTGGCTGAAGTTTTCGTCGTATCAATCGTGCTAGTCTATGAAAATCCCCTCCCTGGTGAATGTAATTTCTTCCTTGGTGAATGTAATTTCCTCCTTCGTTTATCTTCTTCAAGTTTTGACTTCATTTCTTCCTCTTTTTGTCTCCATTCTTTTTTGTCTAATATGCTCATCTACTGCCTGGTTAAAGGTGTCAAAATCATTAATATCTTCATCCGATTTGATTTGCTGAGTATCAGTAGCGATGCGATATACATCCCTAATCCAATCGGCAGATCTCATATTTTTTATATGTTCTGGTTTTACATACTTATCTCTATTACGATATCCAAACGCGGTAATATCAAGTAATTGGTCTGGGTCCTTGATAGCGGCAATACCTTCCGGCATAAATTTATTTATGATGTGAATTCTGCCTCTTGGCGGAGGTCGTGGTCGAACTTCAGGTGGTGGTTGAGGAGGTTAAAGACGGCCAGCAATATCAACAGGCAATGTTGCCTCAGTTGCTGTAAGAATTTTCTTTGTTGGTTCGACAATTGGTTTAAATAAAAGTTCTGTACCTTCTGCAAATTCCACCTGAGACTCCTGACGCGCTTGTAATTTTTGTTTGACAGAATCACGGACGGGGAGATATTTCTTAATTGCCTCTAGTCGCTCTTGACCTAATCTAGCTGTGTAAGATTTCGTTATTGATATAAAAATGATTTAATTATAGCAGCAGAGACGCTGAACGACCAAAATTGAGTGACCAGCGAGTAAACGAGTAGCATACAAAAAAATACAAGCGTCAACGATAAAGTAATAAAATGAGCTAACCCAATCGGTCGGTTAGAGGCTTCGGTTCAGCGTTATTGACCTTGTATTTTTCATTTTTCGTAGGAGGTTTTTGTTTTCATAAATAAGGTCTCCAGCAAAATAGTTTGTTCAGCCTCTCTGCTGCTAAAAGATTATAATTATGTTTGAGGTCGCAAATAAAATTTCCATCAGGCCAGGGAAAAATCGTTTGGATGGTTACATTAGCCGATGTTCTATTCATGCGACCTAAACATAGAAGTTTTTGCTTATCAATGCGAGCTTTCATTGAAATCTTTCCAAGCATGCTGTAGTAGGTCCTATCTGCCATCTTTGACGGAAACCTACTACTCTCCGGGTGAGATATCTTTCTTTCACTCAGATGTTTCAGTGCAGTGATGGATTACCAAATAGGCAGAGTAGGCACCGGCCTAGGGGCCCCGCGACAACGAATCAATAATATTTAATTGATTTGATCTTGACGTATTAGGAGATAATTTGCGAGGGAGGCCCCGAGATTTCGACTGCCTAGGGACCTCCACGGGGTTTAATCCAGCACTGTTTCAGTGCCCTGATATGTCATACTGAAGCAGAGTTCCTAGCCATACAAAGCAGACGGCAATATAAATCTTTCACATGCGTTCACAGAAAGTACAGGATTCATTAGATTTGTTGTAATCCAACTGAGTATAGTGAGTTTAACACACACACACGTTTAGCGTTGTCGCAAGAAGAGTCTACATAATCATTAAATTTCATTTCAGTGTTAAAAAGTAACTCATGCTTATTGCACATTGTTTTCTTGCTCTTGGGATATCCTGTAATCCAAAACTAATTCCATTTAATGAATGCACTTCCTTGTTTTCGCTGACTATCATGCAAGTACTTTTGCTAGGATTATATTTCAGTTTCCACTTCTGTGCATTAGTACGCACGCCAGGTAGGCTGATCTGACCCATTGTTAAACCGCAATTAGTCATTATTAACCTGTTCAATACAGTATCTATGTGCACGAGAAAAAGAAAAGCACAGTATATCGAAACTCGTTTCGTTATTCAGAAAGAAAAGAAAAAAAACCCAAAAAAAACCAGAACATACATCAGAGTTATGATTTATATAGTACATCAGACATACTTGAATGGTGAATGCAGCAAAGATAACTCAAGCCTCCAAACTGATGTGGAAAGTTTATTTTGTCTAAATACTTGTGAATTCTGGTCATCAATATTTTTTCAAACAATTTTCCTGACAAGAATTTAATATTACACCACGATAATTCACCGGATCCTTTTTATCTTAACCATCTTGTTTGTTTGTATATCGGTAGAATCTCCCCACATCTGCGTACATTCGGCAAATACTCAAACTAGATCATATAAAAGGAAAATCACATGTTTGATCAGATACCTTCCGCTATGCTTTAAATGCTCTTTTGCTCTTTTGATATTCTGCAATACCTCATCCTCTTTAACAGTATCACATTTAAATGTTATCAGACTCTAATTGGTTTTGTTCGTACATCTTCATTTTCTCACGGTCAAGATATTCCTAATCTTCTGCATCACTTAATTCAGAACAATACAGTTTCCATAAATTGATACATTCATCCGAATGATTAGATTCTACTCCACGGAGTACATGTACTATATTACCATAATCTGATTTATCTCTCATACTTCTGGTATGACTGTGTAGAATTCGTACATTCGCAAATCTGAACTCTTTTCTCTTTCTTCAGATAAGTACTCTTTATATACTTTTTTTTTTCTATATAGTGTTTCTTTCTTAATTATCTTTTTGTGTACTTGTATTTTCTGTTGCTGTTACAGACCGGCTGGCCAAGTCAGATTCCCATTCCTAAAGCCTTTCTGTATTCCCATGAATTTTTCCACTGAGGATTATTATCTAAGCGTTTTCCTAACTTGATCCAGAAATTTATTTAGTTCAAGTGCTGAATTTGCTGTTGTATTTGCGGTTGGGGATACGAGTGTTGTGAGTCCATCGCGTTATCCTGTTTCGTAAGCACGCGTGGAGGGTCCTGTACATTCAAATGAATACAGATCTGCAAACGACAGCCATGAACGAGTTTGAAAAGATTTCTTAAAGTTCTTGAAAATGCCGTGTTCCGTTAACACCAAAGAGAACCCGCGGCAGAGAATCCTCGTGGACCATGTCCGGATTAGCGAGTAAGTCAAATTCAACAGGAAGATTCGAGTCCCGTAAAACATTCGATGGTGAACTCATTGTCGTCCATAGCAAATAATCAAAACAAAATCTGACAAAGCGAACCTATGTTGGCCTTTCTGTGTTGGACTTATCAAAATTACTAATGATCGATGACAATAACCAAACAAGTTACGGCGAAAACATCAACATGCTGTACGCAGATACTGATTCGTCTACGAAGATATGGGAGAGGCATCACTGTTAAGCTAATTTGACACCAGAGAGTATCCGAAAGATCATCCGCTGCTCAGCAACGCCAAGAAGAAATTTTGGGAAATTCAAAGCCGAGTAAGATGTTAAACCCATAGAAGAATAAGCGGAAATGTACCCCCAAATATACTTGACTGTAGTTGCTCCCTGGTGGAGCTGGAAGCTCTAAAAACATAAACAAAGCTAAAGAATTCCCACCAGTGGTTGTGCAAAAAGATCTTGGTCTCAACATTCATGAGTTGTTATGTATACGGTTGCACCAATTTGAGCTTGTCCCCACTGGAGCGATGGACTTCCGCGACGGTGTCACCACTTACGCTTATGTACATTGCGCGGTTGTAAAATAAACAGGTTGGAGTGATAAAAAGCAGCAGGCAGGGTGAACCCTACAACTTTTTTCCTGACCTTATTTTACAAAAATAAAGGTTCCTACAGGGGCTGAAAAAATAATGTCAATAACGCTAAACCGAACCTCCTAACTTTTATTATTATCATATAGTTTGAAAAAATGGATAATAAATCGTTTGGGTTAGCTCATTTTTGTTATTTTATTTTTGACTTTTTGTTTTTTTTATGTTATAATGCGTTTAGTTTACTTACCGGGTCACTCAATTTTTGTCGTTCACCCTGCCTGCTGCTGTAAATTAAACAACTATTATAAATAATATTAATAATAATGAATATTGGAGAACCTCACTCTGCTAGATTAGCAAGAGAGCGATTAGAGGCAATTAGAAAATATTTACCTACCCGTGATGCAGTTAAACGACAATTACAAGAACGTCAGGAATCTCATGTTGAATTTGAAGAGGATATAAAACAATTATTTAAACCTATTACAGAGACAACTAAACCTCTTCTTCCAGTATCTGAGAAAATTGCAGAGGCAACTGGCAAAATAGCAGAAAGAACTAAAAAACAAAAAAGATTCTACGAGAACTTCCAGCTAAAATAGCTGCTGCTCAACCAATGCAAGAAATACTTGAAGGTATTGACCAAGCTCGTGCTGAAATAGGTGATATAAAAGATCGTATACCGGAATCAGAAAAAGAACCAGAAGCAAGAGCCAGGGTTAATTTGGTTGATAAGTTTACTGAAGACGCCATTAATCTTATTGAAAAAGCCGAAGATCTAAAATTAATTCAGATTGCAAGTAATTATCATGGTCGAAAACAAGATTTACAATCTGAGTTCGCTGATGATCCTGTGAACGAGGAAACTTGGCATAAATGGATATATCGCATACGTAAAAACGCTAATCAAGTTCGAAAAAATGATCCAGATTTTATTGATTTTGAAAATAAGATAAAAAAAACTATACTACACAACAACAACAAGTATCACCACCATCACGACAACAACAAGTATCACCACCATCACAACAACAACAAGTATGGTCTCCATCAATGCGACAAATATTTCAGCAAGCACGACAACAAAAACAACAACATCTAGAACAACACGAAAAGGAGGAGAAAAAACGGCTAGAGGCTCCCATTAGTACAGAAGACGATGATGACTGGTGGAAAGAACAAAGGAAAAGAGAAAAAGAAAAAAAAAGGGGGAAAAAGAAGAGAAAAAGAAGAAGAAGAAGAGAGAGAGAAATTGTTTTCTTTGAGTTTTATAAAACCTTATACTGGAAGCGGTCTTTCTACTGGAGGTAATCTTACTCCGTGTCCTAATAACGTCCTTGCTGATGTTGATCGATTAGAAATCCTCATCGGAGGAAAACGAGCTGGTAATAATTCTCCAGAAATAATTAATGAAGTAGCAGATATTTGCAGACGGTTATTTACAGGCGGTATTATGGACGTTGATGTTTATCAGTCTCTTATTAACGAAATTGCCGATGACTACTACAGTGACTGAGTACGTAATTAAATACAATTACTATAATCAAATGATCGTACATAGTACTCACCGTGGACCAACCATGGTCATGGTAATAAATTCACGATTACCAGTATACAAAACAACCTACGGAGATGGACTAGGTGATGTTGTTCAAGGTCTATTTAAAAGGATAGCCCCAAAAGCAATACCGATTGCAAAGCAACTGGGAATGAAAGCTATTGATGTTGTTCGTGAAAAAGGTATTGGTGCTATGGGTAATCTCGCTGGTAAAGCGTTTTTAGCGATCAAAGATAGACTACCACGATTAATACGACGAAAACCTCAACCAGTAAAATTACCTAGTACTGAAGTAATGCCTGCAAATGTCAGTAAAATAATAAATCAAGTTGCTAATCAAAAACTAGCAGAGTTGGCTGATGTACCAATGTCAGAAAAAAGTAAACTAATGCTAGGGGCTGGTAATTAATTATAAAACTATTATAATGGAATCTGTTTATTATAGCCCAAAAGGATATTGAAGAGGCAGAGCAGCGATTAGTAAACTTGCCGAAGCAGCAAACGTCTCACGTGTTGTTGCTGCAGTGTGGTTACCACGTCAGGCAATATGGCAAATCTATCTACGTCCACCTAAAAAATTGAGTATGCACATTTGATGTCAGCGCTACCATGAGGTTCTTCAAGAATAATGATGATTTTCAAAGATGCTATAAATCAACGTGGACATCAAAGGATACAAATATCAGCGAAATTATCGTTGAGTTGCAATAGATATAAAGAACAGAACCATCAATCAATAAAATTTATGGAAATGCACTCACGTCAGCAATCTTAAACGAGAATTTGCATAAATGCAGTTTTACAACAGATCTGGCGAAATTCTTACGATGAATTTTATTTCATGTGCCACAAATTAAAATATGAAAGACAGCCGAAACGTTCAGAAAGGTTATTTTGAAACAGTATGTTCAGAAAATAATTCAAAATAGAGAGATGACTGAATGGGTTCAAGAGACCATTGTACTTGATTCGAAAAATTTGGGTAACTGAATAATTTTAAATACGGAATAGCTGATGATGGGATACCATCTTTGAGCTCCGTGACACTTCTGCGCCAACAGATAATTTGTGTAGCACGTGCATATCATCGATTAATGACGTTCATGGGACGTGATCAAAATATTGATACTGGTTTACAAATATCACAAAGAGATTTTACAACATTATATCCGATTTATTACTTTTCACTCGAACATTTAGATTTAACCAGACAGTCAGTAGTTGATATACACTTTCGAGCTCGTTACATTAGCTATTGCCAATTACAGAGCAATTGCTGTCATACTCAGCGATAAATCGATGTTACTTGAAGCAAAGTTTCAATGCAAACGCACCTACTTATTGCCTATCCCCACATGTCGTCTGTATCCAGGCACATGCTGAAACTATATAGGACTGCGCGGTTTTATCAGACCACGAGTGCGATCGCGGAAGATTGAGTATGGCACGCCATTGAAATCCTGCAACAGATTCCACGCTCGACAAACAGATGCTGGTCAATGTCCGTGAGCAGCTCCAGCTCGACCTGTGTGTTTAACGCCAACGCAGTCCATACCATTCCAGGCCACAAGAAGTAATGCGAGGGATCTAGCTTATACACCTGCATGGCGGTATCATGGCATTATCACGAAAGGTCGAAAGGATTTTCTCGTGCAGCTACACGTATGTGCGCAAATACAAGTCATGGTAGTCACACAAATTTCGACGACCAAACGCTCTCCAAACTATATTCCCTTGCTCAGAGCTTTCGATGGATAGGCTTTCGCGTGACAGAGACGAAAGGATGGCGTTAAGCGGTGGCAATTTTGTCTCACAAAACTTTTACGTTAGGTCAAGTTCTCGTAGGAATAGTTTCTTTTGCAAGTGAGTAGCTCAGCGGAATCGACGAATAATTGTCAAGCGATCGTCTCTACGGGAAACTCCATTGGATGCAATGTTTCTAATGAGTTTGGCAAGACTCTCTCACCCCATCGTCATGAAGTTTTCTTTCATGTTTTGAGTGATACTTATTGGTTCATTCGATGACATTACAACTTCATAATCAATTAGCCATCGAACACGAGCACGGTATGAGGAGAAACGGAATTATTGTTCATAGTACATTCGCAGATGTAGATTGCATGCGGCGTGTATGGGGCCATTAAAGATATAATTAAGACGGGTGGTATATTTCCACTTCTTGCAGCAATACCAGCATTAATACCCGCTGCAGCCCCAGCTGTTGCAAAAGCAGCTGCATTAGGCGCTGTTGGAACCGCTGCTGGAATGGCATTAAAGAAAGCAACCGGACAAGGAATCAAAAAAAAGGGAAGGGGTCTAAGATTACCAGGGACTCCACATTCATGGTACGGAAAAGGCCTAAGATTATCAGGGACAGTTTACTGATATCTCCTATGTCCAATTTTGATTTATTAGATGCTGCTAAAAAATTAAAAATAAAAAATTTTAGAGGAGTTTTCATGCGTGATCAATTACCAAAACAACCAAATAATATTGAAACAGGTATTATTAATCTCGATGAAAATTCTGGTCCAGGCACGCATTGGGTCGCTTATGCAATTGATCCACGTGGAATTATTTATTTTGATTCATATGGACTAGCTCCACCAAAAGAATTCTTAAAGTATATTAGCGGTTATCAAAGTACTCCAATATGGTATTCAACGTTACCAACACAAACATTAACTGATCCACCAATATGTGGTCGAGAAGTACTTAACGTACTTGATGCTATATCAAAATCAACAAAACCACCCCACAAAGTTGTACATGAATATACTACGACGTCACATTTAAACAGATATTAGTAAATATAATGGTGGATATTTATGGAAGATCTTCTCGTGGTAAAGGTCATCAGCAAGTTGATTTATCTAAATATGCAACTCTCGATCAGCTCAGAAATGAGATTGATGATTTATTAAATATAACCAGTGTGGATCAAAACGAAGTAGTTGTTTTTCAGGATAAAGAAGGACGATTAAAAACTAGTAATATACAACTACCAGATGTACTTATACGAGTTCCTAATGCGGTTGTTAATAATATAGTTACTTTTACTGATCAGGGTAAAATACAAGATTCCGGTACGTCAGTCAGCGATTATATTAAGAAAGCTGGTGATTCATTTACAGGTTCAATTATTATGAATCAAAATAAAATTATAGACCTTGGAAACCCAACCGCAGATACAGACGCAGCAACAAAAAAATACGTCGACGATCAAGAATCTAAATACGTATTGGCCAACGGCGGTATAATGCGTGCATTTCTCAACATGAATAATAATGGCATTAATAATCTTAGGACACCGGAATATGATTTTGATGCTACAACGAAGAAATATGTAGACGATAGCAACATTCCTATTTCAACTTCGTTAAAAACAATCGGTGATGAAATGACTACACTTAGTGCTACTTTTTCCAAACATGTAGAAACGTTCTTAAATTTTCGTAGAAATGTAAACAAACCCATTAAAGAATTTTTTGGGGAACAGCCAACCGTTGAAATAAAACTAGCCGACATTAACACGAAACTCAATGATATTGTCAGTGGAATACCTAGTATTGTTCAAAAAACTAATCTAATTAAAATTCCACACGGACAAATTAAAAATATCGTATATACAGTAGCATCAGGATCATCAACATGGACACCACAAAATAACACTATCAAACATACCGCAGAAGTCACTGGTGTTTACAGGCTGTCCATATTTAGTGATGAAAGATTTATTATAATTAACAAATATCTATGGCGTCATTCAACTGATTTTCTCTCTGGAGTTGTATCTATAGTGTTAAGTAAAGATGTTGAAGAAACATTTCTACTGAGAGTAGATAATCAAACAATAACCTCAGCGCCTTATTGGTGGCATCTGGAATTTGTGTGTGAAATTCCCCAATTAGTTACCTAGATAATTATAATGGATCAACCTCAGTCTTGCATTGACGTTCAACGTTACAGATGCAATCAGGTATGTGAGCGTCTGACTAAACTAAATAATTTTATCGACTATTATAACACGAAAATAAAAAAATACAAAAGACGTATAATTGTCATCGATGTAGTTGTTTACTCGGTTTCTGCTGTTATTACTGGAACAGGATTATTATTATCAATGTTGACGATGACAGCACCTACTGTTATAACCATCATTGTTTCAGCATCAACGACTATTGCTGGAGTTCTCGGTATTATAACCAAAAAGATACATACCTGTACAAATGCTAAATTGCACGATTATATGATTAAATTACATACAGTTGCAGATGCATGTTCTAAATTATCTTTGTATATTTCTTCGTGTGTCAGTGATGGTGAAATATCTGATACTGAATTCGCGATGATGATGAAAACTTATGATGACGCTTTTAAGGTGATCGCTAATGATTTTAACGAATTAAATAACAACAATAATAATAATGACAGACAGGGAGTTACTTCAGCAGATCGTTACTAATACAACTCCGTCAAAAACTACTATGATATCGTTAAGTTCGACCAATCCTGAGTTTAGTGTCAATTTTCCAACCGCAATTCCTGCAAAAGAAATAGCATTAGCACAATTGCGAGTTTATTATAGCTGGCCCAATATTAGATCAAAACTATTTGGTGGACTACAGCCAAATAATTCATTATTATTCGCTAATAAGAATAAGCCTGATGGAACTCCTGATTGGCAAGTAGTTGCTATTCCAACGGGTAGTTATCAAATAGAACAGATTAATGATGAGTTCCAACGCAGAATTAAATCTGTTACAGGAAAAGAATCCAAAATAGCAATTACTGTCTACGAACCGACACTATCTGCGGTTATTGAAATAAATTCCCCTGATTATTCCGTAGATATTTATCAAAGTTCGATCAGATCAGTGTTAGGATGGCCTGATGTTCCACCTGTTTAGAATGGAATTTCAGAACCAAAAATAGAAGAATTTAAAATGAGTGGAGAAAAATTCATTAAAAATCCAGAATATCGAGGAAAACAACCATGGAGTAATAATACAAGATTTGGATTTCCAAATGAAGATAGATATTACTTTACCGATTTTGACGGTAAAAGAATCCCCAAGTTGATTAAAGCATTATTTATTGTTAACACAGACACCAGGACGAAGATTAGTTACTATACTGTTGATGTAAGATTTATTAAACATTTTTTAGATACTCTTAAACCTGAATACGATAAAACGTTTAATGATTTAAGAAATTTACTTATTTCATTATCACAACATTATAATGAAAGTGTAAAGCAGCAAATAATCGAGTCAATAAAACATTTAAATGGTATCTTGTTCGATTTATACATCGTCAATCGAAGTATTCTAAACACCGCGACTAAACTCGATGGAAATCGTTACACAAATCCAGAATCTAAACAAGTATTTCTTGATCATTATAAAATAACAGAAAAAGATTTACAAACATTTGTTATACCAGATTTAAATAACGCTGAAATGAAGAAATCATTAAATGATCTTATTGAAGAACACTTTAAAAGAATATGTGAATCATGGAAAAAAATAGCCCCACCACCGGTTATACTAAAACATAATAACAATCCATTTGGTGCCGGACGTCATATATCGCCAGGCATTGTAAATATAACAACAACAATTGCAGTCAATCTGGTATGTGACGTAATTGATGACAGTTATCAGGTAGATCTTTCAAAATCTAACCAGGCCCAACAGGGGTATATACTATATTCATTTAGCGCTAAAGATCCGCCAGGGTGGTTAATTGTATCTGAGCCAATTAACCCCGTGTACCTGCGAGTTCATAATCCATTTCTGACAAGAATAAATTTCAAATTCACCGACCAGGCAGGAAACATTTTGGATCTAAGACAAGAATCTCTTAATATTAATTTGTATATACGCTCATAGAACGTCTGATTATTTAATCAGGGGACAAAAAAATAATCTGATGAGTAAATACATGAATAATAATCAATTTCTATGATTAAAGTAATTGTATATATAATAAAGCGAGATAACTCGGCTATCTCTCTCTGCGGAGTAAATTAAACGATTATTTCCCTTACTACTACGTTCGATTTACAGACAACAAATACTTCTTGTTTTTCGTTAATTATTTAGTGACTTATTTCTTTTTCTGTAGGTGATTAGTTGTTAGTAAAGCATCAATTTGTAACAGAGAGGGATATTGATGCATCTTTTAACTCTGATAACCTTAAATTCACGTCGGTTTATACGAGTGCGTAAAGTTATTTTTAGCTATAACACATGTATTTGACCTTAACGAACGATAACTCTTACAAAAAATGTAATGTGCGATTATTTTATACAGTATATATATAAATAATGTTTGTAAATTAAGTAAATATACACTACAGTTGTACAATAATTGTGATTTTATTCAGTATATTGGTCGTACGTAATTTGTCTGCTTATTCAGTGTTGGGTTAACTACATAATAATTTTAAAACGTCTATATGTATGAATCGGAAAATGGCTCAGTGGTATAGTTGTTGAACTATAATACTGACGACCGTGGTTCGATTCCTGTGGCTGACGAGTGTCGACAGTATTCGGAACGATGCCATTTTATATATAAGGTTGGGGAGCTCAGCCCCCAACGAATTCAATACCCCTCATCACGTTAAACAACGTGGTGAGTGCGTTTTGCACTTACCCCGGGGTTTGATTTGGTGGGGGGTTATTGAATTCGCAATACAGAGCTCCCTAAAATAATCAGTAGCATGCCTGAGCTCTCTACCTCATTTGAAAGACCCCCACAAGGAAACATTCAGAAAGAATGCTAGCCAAATAGAAACAGAACATGGAGTGCCAATAATTGTCTTTATTGTCATAAGAAAGACATCATCATACAAAAAAAGGACTCCATGAAAGACACAAGTGACGGGTAACCGCTTAGGATGTTACTGATTATTTTTGATATTTTTAGGTCAAACATCAAGGTCAAAAGTTAATGTCAATTATTTTTTATTTTAAAGAAATAATTATTATATAATGAACCAAGAAAACATTAATGATATTATTTCTGCTATTAAAAAATTAAAACATAACAGAATAAATCTATCTGATAATCTCGATCCTGAAAAAATATTATGCGATTATGAAATATTAAAACAAAGAAAAATTGACAATAAATACACATTACCATCCAATTATAAATTTGTAAAATCAATTTATCAGTCTATGTTAGAATCCTTGGCGATGGTAAATGAAAACAGGTAAAGCTATTTGCGCCTCTTGCACGTTCGATCGAAAATATCAGATCCGAACTGTCTCGTGAATACGAGAAAAAGAAGATCGTGGATAATCGTGTAATGCAATTAAGAAAGATTATGTTATTTGATTCTGTCAAAAGTGAGAGTGACACAGAGCAGCGACGGTGAAGGTACTCATGGCAAAATATAGAGTCGAACTATATACAATTTATTTATTAGGAAGACAGAGTTAGACATATTCAAATATTAACCGCTGATTATATGTTTTCGAAAATGCTGATCTAGTAATATTATTTGCGACATATTGTACCGATCGTGGATTTATGCTAAAATATTTTGCAGCCGCATACATTGATGGAAAAGTTATTTCCCGTCCTGTTTCTGTATTTATGGATTTAATAGCTCTCCTTTTAAATACTCTACATTTTCCAGTATTTCCACGTGCAGTATTCTGACTCTGTGTAATAGCTTGCAGGTTAGATAACCGATTATTTTTGGGATCTCCATCAATGTGATCAACTACAAGTCCATTTTTAACGACCCCAAAATAACATTCAAATATGAATTTATGCGAGTAATAATGTTTATTTCCGAGAAGGAATTTCGTGACGATGGCGCTGTTCATGTATGGTCAACATTCAAAGTTGGAAATGTTACTAATATGATGAATGACAAACGAGGAAAAGTAATTATTAATCACCTTGATGATCAAAAATATTTTATTTTAATAAAATTTATTGTAAATAAAGAAGAAGATATTTGGATTATTCGTGATAAGCGCTATCCAGTACGCATACAGTCAGGAAATAATATTGTTCCCTTAAATAATAAATCTAAACCCGGAATACTGACTGGTATTGATAAGGTATATTATGAACGGGGCTACCCAGTTACTGCAGTCGTATATGCAATATATCCGCTTAATAATAAACCTGACGTCGGGGATCTAAAGCCTATGAAACTGTCAGAGTCAAGAATAAACTGTGTAGCTGAACGAGTTACAGAACATTTTACAAACGCGATACGTGGTAATGGTTTAACAGATTTACGACGTAAAAAATAAATACTTGGGCAGAATCAGTTAAAGATACCGGAGCGTCTATCAAAGATGTCGCTGAACTAGAAAAGAAATTAAAATTCCCAATAACAGTAAAAACGCTGACAGGAGAGATTTTATATAAACCAAAATATGAATCAA
>JAECUM010028397.1:0-20721 GCA_016617855.1 Megalonaias nervosa | reverse complement strand
TGTCATATGTTGTAAAGCGCTTAGAGCTTCTAAAGATTAGGCGCTATACAAAGTCCTCATTATTATTATTATTATTATTATTATTATTATTATTATATGAACGGATGCTGAAAATAACAATGAGATATCGGGCCTATATAAACAGCTTTCCTTTACGTGGAACTAAGTTGCGTTGGCTCCGGGGTTACCGTGCTTAACTCACGGTTGGAAAGGTTCGGATTTGAATCCTACCATCAAACAAGCCTGGACTGGATAGTGTCTTGTAAAGAAACAAGTGTCGCTGTTCCTTAAAACTTCAAACAAACCTTTATGTCGAAGTTTACACTTAAGCAGGTTTCAAAGTAAGTAGATTGATTTCTTTAAACATAACGTTGTCATATACATGTGTCTGTGCATTCGTGCGTGTTTTGTGTGTGTGTGTGTGTGTGTGTGTGTGTGTGTGTGTGTGTGTGTTCACTTATACAGATCTCCACAAGTACATAGTTTTAGTAGACCTCTCTAGATAGATACGTTTTACAGTCCAATGGTATTTGCAACCGCTACTAATTAATTTATAATGAGAATCAATGTTTATTACCAATAAATGCTTTTTTAACTTACCTTTGATAAATGCCCGATGGTATTATAGTAATGAAACATCGAAGTGCTACAGAATCAAACAAATAAGTAACGTTAGGGTTTACATAGGGTTTATATCCTGGAGAGAGACAAAAGGAACGAAATTAAACAATATTAATACGTTACACAAAAAAGTGTGGGAGAATGTAATCTTTTATGAATGGATCGTTTGCTACTATTTTTTTCTTTCCTTCTTGTTTTCTATAGCTTTATAACGATATAAGCACATAAACAGCAATGTTGAAAAGTTTGATAAATTTACACAGTGACATTTGATGCGATTAACGCCGAATCACAAAAGGATGTACAGAGAAGAGAGATCGAGAAATAATTTATTGCAAATCTGGCTAGTAAACATTGCATCCCATCAGTGATGTTGAAAACAATGACTTAAACATGCGCTGTATGTGCTGTGTTTTCTTGCCATTTATTTAAGATCCATTTACTTCCAATAAAAGAACACGTTAGGAATACTGTCAAAAAACATAAAATCGCCTAAATTACTTCATAATATCAAATCATAAAAGAACGTGACAATTTATTGTCCCGCACTAAGATGTCTTTCATGTGCTGATGTGTCCTGATGTACCCCAAGACACCCATCAATTAATAAAATTAGTCTATAATAAAATTGATTGGACATAATAGAAGATATTACACGAATATGAGAAATCTGACAGAAAAAAATAATATACAAACCCGAGGGATCCAATAAATAAAATTACACCAAACAGAGGGATCTAAGAGAACATATTACATCAACTCGGGCGGGGGATGTAACAGAAAATAGTACACCAGCCTGGGAATCTAATAGAAAATATTACACCAACCTGAGTATCGGGGCAAGTTCTGCTTCATGAATAGTGGCAGCCACTCATAATATATTATGTTCTACTAGAGACAAAAAAGAAGGAAAAGGCACATAATCAGATAGTGTACGAAGTTATTTTTCGGAGGGGTGCTATCTATTTTAGTAGATAATCAGACATTGTACATGGCTATTTAGAGGAGTGCTATATATTCTAGTACGTACTCAGACATTGTACATGATTTACTGGGGGGGGTGTTGCTATTTATTTTATTACTTAATCAGACATTGTACATGGTTATATAGAGGAGTACTATTTATTTCAGTGCATAATCAGACATTGTACATGGTTATTTAGAGGAGTACTATTTAGTTCAATACATAATCAGACATTGTACATGGTTATTTAGAGGAGTGCTATTTATTTTACTACATAATCAGACATTGTACATGATTTACTTGGGGGTGTTAATTATTTTACTACAAACCAGAGAAACTTCACACAAAAGTGACTATTAAATGATCTGTAAAGTACTAAAAACATACACGTGGAACAAGTATGAAATATCTAATTTTACTTTGATGTAAGTAGTCAGTGAGTAAACATTCTGATGGGATAAATACAATTAGCACAGAATCGGCAAAGGGGCATATGTCAAACCACAAGACTTTGTCCCCTTGTGCTACCTTTACAAAGAGGAGTGGATGTTGTCAACAGTTTCTGTTTGTCGCAAAGAGAAACAAACACCTGTGGCCACAGCAGTTGTTTTGCCACTGCATGACATACAATGTGATGGATCTGATTCTTAGTCATCTCTGCTTCCATCATCCGTACTTGTTTGAGATAAGATTTTCCTTTCATGAGGTAATTAGTTTCTTCTCTTCTGAAGATCATAGCATTATGTCTTCCAAATTTAAGTGAAGACATACAATTCATAATAAGATTTTCTTTTTTAAAGCATTCATGCAATACAAAACAATAAATGACCAAGAGGAGTCCTGCATCCAATCAAATGGAGCAGCCTTAAAGGTTTAATTAAAATAACTGACAACTAGCAGGTAGTCTGGAATATATTTGTTATCTTGTCAAAGATGAGAATAGCATACGAATGGATGACAAGTCTATGTCTGTAATTTGCATGCAGGAAATACAACCAAAATGTCAACACATATAAAAGGGAACTAGGCTACAACTAACAAACCCTCCAAGATGAACAAGCATCAAATTCATATGTGTATCGATAATGTATCATATTGTAGACTGTGTATTATGTGTCATATCAATACATGGCACAGTTGTATTGTTTCACTCCTAATAAAAAATAAATAAATTCAAATCTAGTTTTAATAAAATTATAACAATTATGTGAAGTTACATCTAGTAAATCTACGAGAATTGTACGTCTTCACTTTTAAAATCTGTTACGATAAAACTGGTTATGCAAACATAAGGAATTCACTTCGCAATAAGGAAGATTCTTGACATGAAAGACCGATAATGATCACAGGAATTGTTGTATCACACTATATTATGGTTTGCTACAAAATTAACTCTCAACCATGGTGCTGACCATTGAATAGATTTGGTGGGGAGGGGATACCTAGGATTATTTTTTTGTTTTTTAAATGCCACCCACAAATAGCTTCAGGAAATTACATTTTTTCTTGGTTAAATAAATATAACATAAAACCCAATATTTTGTGGTAAAGGTAAATATCCTGGCTGGATGAGAATCGCACGTCCCTTTACCCTCTCCTGAAAGTTAAAGGCACTAAAATAACCATGACCTAAAAAGTATACATAGTTATTATTCATGTAGTCCGACTCTAGATCTAATCTGAAGCATAAACTGTAAAGGTGAATATTTATTGCAGACATTATTAAAACCACAACATGATTGCATGTAGTGATGATATGTGTATTTCTTAAACAAATAATATGCAGGGAAGGCTGTTTGCAACTCCTCAGTTTTCATAAATTACACTATTTTTTTTTATCTAGTGGAGACCATTAAGCTCCACGTTTTCTATTTCTAGAATGAACACCATGTACATACGTTATTGTGCCGTATGTTCTTAACTCTATTATGCATACACACAGAACTACATAAGGGCCACGGGTGGCTAAGTATTCTAAAGCACTCGCCTTACCGATCATTGCCATCTCACCCCTGTCTACATGGGTTACGGTCTAAAGCTTGGCAAATGTTATTATCCATGAAAGCTTGCCAGTAGCATCTTGTCCGTTGGTATTTCACAAAGGGGTTTTACCAGGTTCTTCCTCCAGCACTTATACTGTTTCTAAGCGCAAGATAGGCTATATATGGTGGCCAGTATAACCGGTAGAGGAATAACCTGAGGAGGACCCTGGCAAGAGCCATCGACCCACAATAAACTACTGGCAGCTTTCTCACATACGCATATTGGCCAAATCTGAGACTTCAACCCACTGAAACAGAGGTGAGATGGCGGTGATCGGTAATAGCGAAACATTAAGACCACTCTCCCACTCAGGTCCCCGTATGCATGCATAGTCTATCATGCGTGAAAAATTGGCACTAAATCCTAAAACAATAACAATAATAAAGCTACGTAAATGTTTTGGTCGGGGTCAGCCAAAAAAAGATGGGTTTTTGATATGATGAAAGGATACTTTAATGTCATTAGGCCAACACACTATTAATCCATTTTAATCGGTTTCTTACCCAAACTCAAAATAACGACTAATGCAGTTCTGAATATATTATATGTCCGATCTTTGATGTTTTTTAAGATATTTTTAGCTTTACAGCATGAATAGTATTACAAATAAATTGCAATTTAGAGACATTCAATTCACTAAAATATCTACACAAGGAAGCCAGAAGTAATTCGATTTCTTCCAATGCAGCTACATAATACAGAAATATGGATTGAGTATTTGTATTGAATGTCAAGTCAGCCACTGTAAGATTTAATTTGAACTATACTGAGTTGCGATCAACATACAATGCTGCTTAACATTAGACCCAGACTAAAGGGAAGAAATGAGGTTCTGCCATATAACATATATTTTAAAATCTTAATTTCGCCCCATGTCGCAATGCAACAATATTCTGCCATTTTGGATAGTGCATTGATCATCATTTGTTACACGACGCTTAAATTCCATACAATAATTCAGGACATGACTGATTCTCTGGTCTTTCTTGTCATTACTGTTATGCATATTTACATTGTGTGCTTAACTTTTGCCCATGACTGTAGATCATACCTTAAGATAATGGTCATTTAGAAACGAGTTCACTAAAATTTGAGGTCTAACCTTTTTTACCAGCGTAGAATGTTCTGGAAATAAACATGATAATCTGATGGAAATGTCCAGTAAAAATAACCAACATCATGAGGACAGGTGAAAGTTTGTAAATAAATAAAAGTTTTGTATTGCTAAACATTTAATAATTCAAGTATCAGTCTTTGGGATTCTATGGTCAGAGAAATTATAATAATCATTCACTGGAATTACTAATGTCGTCATTCACTGGATTAACACATAATTTAGGGTTTTCTGTGAATTTATACAAAGACATTCTGGATCAATCCAATGTGATACATTAAGATATTCAAGACTATTGAAATTTATTCAGAAAATTCTATACCTTAAGACTTGGAATAGAACATTTAGTACTATTTTGGATTTAATTCACAATACCATCAATGTCTGGAATTTCACTTTATAACTTAGAGAAATAAATTGTTTGTTGAGTTTTGCAAAAACTTGTTCCTTTACTTTTGTTTGTTACTTAATGTAAGATAACAGAGAAGCAACATAAATTGGGGGCTCAACCAGGATCTGAATTTCTTTAAAATATTTCAGAGATATTAAATATTGTCTTTAAAATTTAAACTAGATTTCTTTCAGTAAATATTTTACTTGCACACCTTTCATAAATCTTCAGCGAAGCCAACAATCATTCACAATGTTATTTAATGTCGTGAACATTGTTTCAGGTTCTACTGGGAGGGGTGGTGGTTTAGAGTCAATGAAAAAGGACACGTTGCTTGATCTAGCCAGACATTATGATCTTTCAGAAGCGAAAACGTCTTTTACAAAACAGGAGATGAAGAATATTTTGATTTTGTTTCTGTTGGGAAAGGAAAATTTATATATTAGTCTTATGGGTTGCATTAGTAATTCTATCTCCGGCTTTGAAAGGAAATTAAAGGAAATAGAGTTTTAAAAAATCAGATGGAATTGGAATTAGCAAAGCTTCAGCTTCAGAAAAAAAAATGATGAAAATGCAAATGCAGAAAGAGCAAAAGGAGTGTCAAATGCAGAGAGAGAGAAGAAAAAATACAGATGTAGAGGAAAGAGATTTGCATAGGGAAAATCAAAAAGGGAAATACAAACACAGAAAGGAGACGCAAAGAGAGACACTGAGAGGAGAAATACAAATGGAGATGTTGGAAAAAGAAAAAGAAATGCTAATTTTATTAAAAGAATTAGAACTGACAGACAGACAACGCCCTCCCCTTTACACACAAGTTCACGTTTTCATGTTACCAAAAATATTAGGTCAACGACCCATTTTCAGGAAAAAGGAAACATTCACACTTTGAGAATATTGTGTAAAACCTGCAATGACCAAGCGAACATTGGTTTTATTACTATAAAATGTACTTATTGGCAACACTGGTAAAGTGTACACTTCACTGTCGGTACAGCAATGTGCTGATTATGATATGGTTAATGAACGCATCATGAAGGGTTATGAGTTGGTACCTTAGGCATATTGGCAAAGCTTTAGAAATAAAGAAAATAAATTGTACAACCCCAAGTCGAATTTGTAAAGGAAAGAGAATTATTTGATAGGTGGTAGTCAGCCAGAAAGGTTAATAAAGATTACAATGACCTCAGAGAGCTTATGCTAATCGAAGAGGTTTGGAATTGTATCCATAATCATGTTAAGACCAATCTCGATAAGCAAAATGAGGAAAAGTTTGATAATGCTGCTCGCACAGTTGACGCATATTCCATGACTCACAAAGTTTCATTCGTCAGTAAGTCTTTCTCTCAGCAATATTAGGTAAAAGAGCATCCCTGCCTGATACTATTACGTCCAATTCTTAAATGGACAGGACTTTTAAAAATCAAACATCTGATAAGACTGAAAAGAAATCCTTTTCTTTTCCTATGTGCACCTATTCTGAAATAGTAAAGGCATGTCATTTTTAGTTGCTACATGTTGAAGAATAAAGTACAAAAATAAAGAAACGATGGAAGAAGGTATACCTCCAGATCTATACTTGCGTTGGTACTGACTGATTTCTAGAGGTTGTGCTACATAGCAATACCCGATGCGAGCCAAGGGAGGTTGTGCATATCCTGATATGGAACCTCCCATTTCTGCAGGTTGTGATAAGTTGATATAATGGGCAACACTTAGGCCTCCATTTGGACAACATGCTCATATGTAATGGGTACATACATAGGCGAAGGTGACCAGGGACAAAGAGACTTGCTGCAACATTGAGCAAACACAGCTGGCAATGTAATTCTCAGGAGGGTAGATTGTCTTGTATAGGCAAGGAACCCACCACTGTACCGTGTTTTAATGCTTATTACTGAAAGAGGTATACTCTGCGTACTTGCCTTGAACTCCATACCAAGAGGAACAAAATGTTGAAATGGTACGAGATCTGATAGGTCCTTGTTGAAACGGAAAATAAACTCTAGACCAGGAAGTTAGTGTAGAGGGAGGATATAG
This sequence comes from Megalonaias nervosa, assembly GCA_016617855.1. Lineage (NCBI taxonomy): Eukaryota > Metazoa > Mollusca > Bivalvia > Unionida > Unionidae > Megalonaias > Megalonaias nervosa. The sequence continues at coordinate 13,548 of JAECUM010028397.1, read as the reverse complement.
CTCTGGTGGCAGTAGTTGGAAAACCAATTCAGTCAAAACCCATAAGACTAAGTCTCTTTGTATCAAGCAATATCATAATAACATGGGCTGGCAAGTTTTGTTGTCTATAGATAAAGGTCTTCTGGCTAAAGTCTCTTACACTAGCTGTGAAGTAGCTGGAGAAAAATGTTTTCATTCACTACTTCTGTTTATACCATTACTAGTCGGACATATATTCATGTATTGGCAACTGGGGTAAGCTACACATGCAGTGAGCAGCAGAGAGGCTGAACCCTACAACTTTTTTAGAAGGCTCCGTTTGCAAAAATAAGGGTTCTACGGATGCTGAAAAATAAGGTCAATAATCTCAAACCGAAACCGTTAACCAATCATATTTCCATACAATGGGAAACAGACCGGTTTAGCTTGTTTGTTACCCCGCGCAGACTATTTTGTTTCAAATTTTAGACGTGTAAATTTGCGACGCGCACACACACGTGTTGTCGTCAGCCTCTCTGCTGCTGTAATTAGACCATTAGTATATCAATAATGATCGGTGAAGCTCACTCAGCTCACATCACCCTACTGTTTATTTTGAGGGGCTCCAATTGTCATAGACGCACTCGCCGGCGAATTGCTAATGTGCGAAAGGAAATGTTAGAAATTTAGAGAGCTGTCTAGTTTTTCAATTTCATGCACACTCCCACCCAATCAAACACAGGGGTAAGTGCAAAAACAGCACCCACCACGTGCTTCAACATGGTGAGAAAGTGTACATGAAATTTCTTAGTGCAGAGCCCCCCCCCCCACTGTTTTTGAAACATCTGGCATCATACCGCCACATCGACAATGTGTCTGTCATGGGAAGAGAACTCCAGGTCTCAGTATCAGAATCCAACGTTCTTAACACCGTACCACAGTCCCATTCTTAAAAATACGATGTTCGAAAAATACTATAATGTTACCTGTGCTACTTACGTGAAATGCAGTTAGATTTCGTATACATTTCAACTGACGTGGATTTATTTTAATTTCACACACATTTTAACTGAATAAAATACAGTGTGATTTCACACACGAAACTGTAGTGTGGATTTATTTTAATTTTAATTAAATACAACGTGGACATAAAATACCGCAGGATGTGACTGGAAACAGATCTTGACCTAACTAAAAAATCTAAAAATAACCTACATGGAAAGTTCACATTATACCTACTGGTCACATATACAAGCAAAAAAAAAATAAAAAAATACGAGTTTATAAACCCTAGCCAACAAAAACCACGGTTAAAATACAACTTATGAAATGTAAATACAGATCACTGACTACAGACAATTATGATAAAAACAAAAAAAGAATAGAAAAAACAAAAAAAGAATATCTCGTTAGTTGTTTTATACGAGTGTTCAACCGTCACGCAATAACAAGCTGGGCAGCTGTGCAGTTACTCTATCAGAGAGATATTTACTTTACGGAGTTATCTCGCTTCGTCAACTGCAATATTTTCTTGTTTTATTCATAAGTGGTAGCATGCTTAAATTTTATTCGCTGATCATATTTATTTGAAAATGCCGATCTGGTTATATTATCTGCGACATGTTTTACCGACGCACGGTGAATACCGAAATATTTAGCAGCTACATATATTGAGAAAAACATTATCTCCTCACCCGTCTCTACATTTATAGATATAACTGATCTTGGAGATCTATCATTATCACCAGCTCTTCAGATATTACAATTCTCCTTTTGCGTAACTGCCATCAAATTCAATAAAAAAATATTTTTCTGATTTCGACCAATATGATCGATCACATATCCATCTTCGATCAGTCCATGAAAACATTCGAACACGAATTTATGAGATAAATAATGTTTTTCCTTCAGCTCTAAACACGAGATACCCAGTATTAATAACAAAACCAACTGGTTTTTTTTTTTTTTTTTTTTTTTTTTTTTTACAGTTCCTGGTTACTCCATCTCTGGATGCTTCATAGTTTTTAATGTTGGGATTTGTTACAAATTCATTTTGCTCCATTTATATACTAATATTATTTGTCTCAATTGTTATTTTGAAAACCTGGCGAGATAGTCTTTGGCGGTTTTTATGGGAGACTCGACATTTTTTTTATCATAATATCGTTTCAGCTCTCTGTATCTTTTGTCACCACATTGTACACATAACCATGTATCTCCTCTGACTCCAACACCTCACCGCAAGCACTGTTTTAGTCCTACACTTACACATAGAAAACTTTGCCTGTGGTAACCACATAATTAATTTACGCATTCGCGGTTGCACGGTGTTGTAAATCTTATCATTAACCAGTTGCATGTATTGTTTGCTTGAATTGTTATATCTATAATTACAGTTTAATTAAACACATATTTGTCTTAATTATAATATGGAGGAATTTTCGAGATTATCTGCTATTAAGCCTTCTAGAGCTAGATTTGCTATCGACAAACTGTCGAAACCAAAGTTTAGTTTTTCGATGCAAGATTTGGCGCCTATGAATAAGGATATAATTAATCGTATCAACGAAGCCAAGAAGGAATTTCACGACGATGGTGCAGTTCATACGTGGTCAACATTTAATATTAGAAATGTTGTCGATGCTACAATGAATGATTCGTGAGCAAGAAAAATCATCATCTACCGCGATGATCAGCAATATATTATTCTGATAAAATGTATTGTGCAGACAGATGACGACGTTCGGATTATCCGTGACAAACGTGACCCAGTCCGCGTGATCGTTGGAAGCAGCAGCGTCACGTTGAATAAAAGTTCCAAACCAGGTACGTTAACCGGCGTTGAAAAACCATATTACGAACGAACGTATCCTGTGAATGCAGTTGTTTATGCGTTATATCCGCTGAATAATAAACCTAGCTTTGGTGATTTTGCGCCGATGAAACTGTCAAGGATAAATTGTGTAGCTGTGCGAGTTACAGAACATTTCGCAGCAGCGATACGTGGAAACGGTTTAACGGATTTTCGGCGTGAAAAAAGTAAACACATGGGCAGAGCGAGTTAGAGATACCGGAGCATATATCAGCGAACGATGTTGAACTAGAAAAAAACCGGCGAGATTTTATATGCGTCGAAATAACCAAAAAAACTGAACTCCAATAACAATCATTGATCATAACGCGCATGCATGGACGTCAGCAGTGATGTTACTTCCAGGAGACAGAACAATTCGATTTTATAATGATTATATATTTGATTGTATCAACGATATCAGCAAAAATGACCCTGTATCTGTTTGTCTCTTTCGAATTTCCGATGATGGAAATTACGATCAGTTTGTAAGGCCTAGCGGAGAAATTTATCGTGCAGAATCACTCCACGACGAACAGGACAATCTTGCGTTGAAATACACGAATGATAATGATGTTGTCAAACAATTTTACTAAATAACCGTTTAACCATTTCATCAGTTGCTGCTCACTTTGCTGAGGTGAAAAATTCATGGAAACCAACAAGGTCAGAAGTTCTTGTTGATATTCAACGTAATTGTATCGAATACGGACACGGCTAATTATGGAATACTAAATATGATTATAACGACGTCATCTCGGTTGATATGGTATTATGTTATCCTGGAAGTTTTCTTAGATACGGAGAGTGTTCTAAATACTTTAAGAGATTTGGCCATCCAACGCACGAGATGACAAGAGTTGCGGTAAATGGACCCCTGCCACATTTTGACCTGACTGGAATTGCTTGAATAAAGTCATTCGAGTTTGCACAAAATCTCCATCCGATTACCTATGCTTGGTTTGGAAGATATTTCTCAGAAAAACATTGGGCTCCAATAGTACTATTACGATATATGCTTGATGTAACAATATTGATATCGCTGAAAGTAAATTAAGCAATTTTATCATATCATTCACAAAAGCAAATTTGGTTGCCACAACAAAAGAAATATTCCTTGACAGAGTCTGGTGTTGAAAATCCTGATATGACCGATTATGAAAATAAAGTTGCAAAAGATCTCGGCAGAAAAATAATCGGTAAATTTACTCAGGGTGGTGCGTATGATCATGCACGAATGTGTATGAGGTTAATCATGGACGATCCAGAACTGCTGATACAACGGAGAGAAATATGTTTATAAGCCGTAATGGTGTTTATTTATTTGACAGAACTAAATTAGGTACAAATTGTAAACTATACTGATGGCGAGTCGCCGAAGTTTACTCGTTTAAGATCTTGGATGCTCGAGTACGTTTCAATAAACTTATTATCGATGATAAACTGATTTGTTGATATCGCGGTCAGAGTTGCCACGGATTCATTTTATATAAATAAAAAATATTTGGTCATGATAGATAAATTTCTTGGCACTGTCGAATAGGGATCATGGAGAATAAAACAAGAAAATATATTTAGTTATTCTGAATCTGCCGACGATGAAATTATGGAAAAGTATTAGAAAAATAAGAATCAAATACCAACATCGTCAGCGCCATCTGTGTATGATCCTGTGGCCAGGAATAAACGCGTTTATCTTAATGGATGTGGTGGTTCTTTTAAAACAACACACGTGATTGAATTGTTCAAAAACACAGACATGATTCTGTTAACGCCCACATACAGACTCCATAGAGAAATAACCGAACGGCGAGTGAAATCTCAAACGTATCATAGTTTCTTTAGATGGTGCGGAGACGCATGGACTCCATCGCGGATGGGTGAGAAATATATTCCCAAGATTATTATCTGGGTCGAAATTTGTACAGTGTCGTTGGACACATTAAAAATGTTTTTCTCGATTAGTTATTGACGAGAAATACTGCTGTTATAATGTGTGGAGATCATGGTCAACCACCACCTTTTGTTGGACAGTCTCCACACTAATGGTTAAAAATGTTTGTGGATTATTACGAAAAAATAACTGATGATCATAGAGCTATTGATAAACCGTTGAAAGAATTAAAACAATTAATCAGACAGCAGCCAGGTAGAATACAGTGCGAAATAATGCGTGGAGTAATTCCAGAAACTACGATGAATGAATTTTGGAATTTGTGTAGACCAAATGATTTGATAGTTGCAAGTAGAAAGATAGTTCGTGATAAACTTCAAGAGAAATTATTCCTGCGGCACAAGGAAAGATTTTAAAATCTACCTGTATCATTATGTTATCGACCAGCAGATATCGGACTGCAGAATATCGAAGATGAAATTCCAGGAACTAATGACAAGCAAAAACTTGTACTTAATGATATTGTTTTAGTTCCTGTCAGTGCTGTTAAGAGCGCGTTAACGCCTGACGGAGTCAGGGATAAATCTCCATTGACATTAGGACACGCTATACCGATTCATTCATTACATGGATAACTATTCCGATACAAATATTTGGATTATTGATGATCGGTTCGAGCGGTCAAATTTAGTTTCTCTCGCAGTGTCTCGAGGCAGAAGAATATCTCAACTGCACAGGATTAGTATGGATTACGTAATAACCGAAGAAATCACTGATGATGTATGAGACGAAGTTGTCAAAAATAAAAATATCTGGGTATCGACAGTCTGACAAGAAAAAATAACCGCGATTTTGATCTCAACATTGAATTTCACATGACACTGAAACAACGACAGGATAATCACTGTACAAGTTGTAACTGTATTTTGTTGTGGCAGTATTCGAATAATAATCCAAGATAGTTTACCATTAATAGAATTAATAGACGTAGGGGTGCCATTTTACAGAAGTGATCGCAGTGGTAATTGTGTGTCTTCAGGCATTACTTCTAATTGTTCACGTACAAATCCACGTTGAGGAGCAGTTGAATCTAGACTATAGATTGCAGGTCTACCTGTGGATCGAACCACGATAGAAATTGTATGTATGGTCACACTCCAGATAGGATCAATTGCTCTGTTCTACCCCCTTCGAGTTCACCGGGTTCATATACATATATTACATTTACATTACTTAGTAGTGGTTCAGAGGCAGAATGGCGTCGTTGTATTTGTATATGGTTTTTTTTTTTTTTTTTTTTTGTTTTTTTTTTTTTTTTTTTTTTTTTTAATTGCAATAATGGGTTTCATAGAAGTTGTACGAATAATTTTATTATTTAACTCAGCTATCACACTTGGTAATCTTGCAACCCATTCGCGAGATCTCGTATCTGCCTGAATTATTTCCTTTGCATACTGGTATCCAAACAATCTTTCAGCAAGTGTAGGATGAAATCGTTCAACAATTGCCTGATCACGATGAATTGCGGTATGTCCTCGTCTGATTTTAGCATTATGTTGCTTCATCAAAGATGATACTGCAACAAGAAATTCTTTGCCAGGATCAACTGTAATAGTTGTGGCCATCGCAAGGGTCCTCGTTGATAAATTTGTTCAAATGCAGATGCAACTTCAGATGTTGTTTTAGTTGATAGTGGTTCTGCTTCTTTACACCTACTTGCAACGTCAACGACAGTTAGCGCGCATTTGTATGTGCGTGATCGACGTCTACCAATTTTAATAGTAGCGTGCGGTATAAAGAAAATATCTGCTTGATGAACTTTATTAGGAACGCTGACATCAAAATGCGCATGCTGAATTTTTTTTTAGGTGGATGCAGATAGATTTGCCATATTGCCTGTCGTGCTAACCAATTTGCAGCAAGAACACGTGAGACTTTTTGCAGCTTCAGCTAGTTTACTAATCGCTAATTACCTCTCCAATATCCCCTTGGACTATAATAAACATATTCCATTATTATGATAATAATCAGTTGATTAATTACCAGCCCCTAACATTAATTTACCTTTCATCGCAGATTTTACTAGAAAGATAGCAAGTTTTTTTTCTGAAAGATTTATCAGATATAGAATTTAACGCATGAATCAATTTCACATTTGTGAGATGCCGTTGTTGTAAATTTTTGCTTTTATACCCAACATCATGAATGTGACACGCTTGATGAATTGCGTTTATTAGATACTCTCCAGGTTTTGTTTGGCCTTGGTTATCGAGTCGGATATCGAGACAAGTTCCAGGGCCACAGTAATTATAGCCAGGCAGTTGTTTCTCACTAGGGTGTTTAGCCCATGGAGTTCCTGGTAATTTATATAGCGCCGTAGCAATGTCACCGCCGGTTTTTGTTTTCGACGAAATAAATATATTTTTTTGGTAACACATCGCTCATATTTACCTGTAAAAGCACGTTTTTTTTATTTTTAGTTGTCACTGTAGTTAATCCACTGGTGGGGGTGGATACTTTGCATCGAACACAATGTCGATTCATTCTATAAATTATTATGGATATAACTGACTTCTCAGCGACTCGAGCTCATAAGCCAGTAAACATCATCCAGCACTACCACATTCTGTAAGGATGATAATAATTGGACCATCTGGAAGTGGTGAAACACAATTGTTGCTTAATCTGATAATGAGATGGATGAAATGGGATAAAATATATTTAGTGGCGCCATCCGTAGATGATCAACGATGTTATGAAGTACTTAAAGATTTTAATGAAAACGCAAACCTGTTGGATAAGGACGGTAAGGATATTATTGATTGTATCACCGATATTGATGAAGCCCCATCCCTAGATGACCTCGATGGATTTATTAATAATCTCGTAGTATATGATGGTGTGATGCTGGACAAGCAATCAAATCCAGCTCGAATATTTTCTTGAGGCAGTCATAAAAACACAGATGTGATTTATGCTATCCAGCGATACACACAAATACGAAAAGTGATCAGAGATAACTTTAATATTTTAGCTGTGTTTAACGGAGTCGATACACATACGCTACGAAACATTCATCAAACGTGGTGGTGTTCAGGAGATATGGACATGATGAAGTTTAAAAACTTCTTTTCAAAAGCACAAAAAAACTTCTTTTGAAAAGCACAAACTACCCCATTTGGATTTATCACAATAAATGTGCATGATCCTGGGTCAAGGTATCGTATAGGTATTGATAAAATCTTTGGTTAATTACAGCAGCAGAGAGGCTGACGAAAACACGTTTGTGTGGGCGTCGCAAACGAAGACGTCTAAAATTTGAAAAAAAATAGTCAGCGCGGGGTAACATAAAAGCTGATCATTTATTTTTCCCCTTCTATTTAAATATGATCGGTTAACTGTTTCGGCTTGAGATTATTGACCATATTTTTCAGTATTCGTAGAACCCTTATTTTTGCAAACGGAGCACTTATACTGCTTTATGAACTTCTGCGTGTATATGCAGAGCAAAACAATATGACAATTACCTGTAAAATGGTACATGTGGCCACCCATACAGGTATAATATAGCAGAGCCGCTATTAATAGTTACAAAGTGGATGCTAAAACATAAATTCGAATAAAAGTTACCATTAGGAAAGAACAACTGAATGCAAGTTTCATTTTGCCAGAATATGTAAAGCAAAACACAAGATCTTTGACTCCCAAAGCTTCCAACACAGTCACATTTATAAAAATAAGATTATGAGAGACTGATAAAAGAGAGAGACATCTCTTGTGCAGACTAGGTATGCCACTTACCTGAAACCAAATTAAAGAATTTAATGTTTAATGTGGTAAAAGTGCAAATAGTTTGTCTGGTCAATTATAACACAGCACATATAAAAATAATCTCACATCCTAGACAAGCATATTTACATATGGTATTTGGTACATTCACAACATTTAAAAATTCAGTCAGATCATGAATTGAACTTTATGGCATTATTGCCTATATAGTTCCCAAACAGAACAGGCAAATAACTTGTTTTATTAAATTTGCAGCAACCTCTAGAAATATGTCTTTCACAGATTTAAATGCCCTCTATAATGCAGTGATCAGATGTTGAAATGGTACAATACTTGTATGAGTATATTCAGTATCATTAAGAGCACTACGCAATGTCCACCTATGTTTAATAGTCCTCCGTATAGAAAACTGAAATTAATATGGAGTAACAATTTATCTTCTTTCACTCACAGTGACCAGTACAGATAGCCATTTAGATCCCAAAATAGACAATGTTTCCTTACCCTAACTGCAAGCAATTCACAATGTTCAATCCAGGTCTGTGGTGTAAAACAAATGATACTGTATTGTGCAGAAACCACTTTACTTCTTTTAAACCAGTGACCATGAAATTTGACATTTTGATCTCAAAATCAATACAACTTTTTCCATCCCAGGCGCAAACAAGCCTCAAACATTAGTTGACATATATGATATATAATTGATGTTATTGTGCAGAAACAATTGTCATTCTTTCAGTTGCTGTCGCACCGACTTTAGATCTTTAAACTTGAAATCAATACAAGTCTTCACTACTCTACATAAAAGACAACAATGTTTGGTGACCGTAGATGAAGGCTAACTTGAGTCATTGTGCAAAAGATATTTTTTTTTTCTTTTTTCAGTCACTGTGACCTTGACCTTTTACTTTTTGATCTACCCTAAAACTACCTCCTTCAAATCCAATGTGCAAGCTATCGATGTTTGGGAATGGTAGATAGTGAAAAACTTCAGTTACTGCTCAAAAATCATTTTTCTTCCATTGCTCACAGAGACCTTGACATTCAATCTTCTGAACCTGAAAAAAATGGTGCAAACCAGCAACAAAGTTTGGCAACTGTAGATAGTGGAGTATAAGAGTTATCATTCAGAAACCATTTTTATCAGAGAGATTGACCTTGACCTTTAAAGATGGAAATTGATATGTTTTTTCCTTGCACCAAGTGGAAGCAATCCGTGAAGTTTGGAAACAGACGATTGTGACCAAATTGAGTTATTGTGCAGACACCTACTGGGTAACAGCTGGAAGCTGGACATACAGACTGATACTAGTGTTGACAAAACATCATATCATACAGTACTCCACCTTATGGTGGATATATAGCAAGTAATGAAATTAATCCTATAAGATAATGAATCCAATAAATATCAAAGATGTGCAACAAAAAATGTTTCACTTGTCCAGGTCTAAATATGATCAAGTTTTTTGCTGTTGTTTTCAATCTGCCCAACGAGGTAACACAATATATCACTGATGTCCATACAATTTTGTTTTCTAGTAAACGAAATAAATGCACGTGTAGGTAGGAATGGTTAAAAAGCTGAGAAATTAAAACAATATAAAGTATTAATAAACTTCATGTCTCATTGGCATGTTTATTTTATTTATAAATTAGATCTCGAGGGAAAAACAGTTTATTCAATTACAAAAGAAATGATGTAGGTAAAAGTGTGAAATAGTTCTCTCTTTCTCTCGCAATCAAAATCTTAATTGCATGCTTCCTGATGGCATAAACAGTAAGGTACGCCAACGTTATGAACACTAGATTAGCTCTGTGGTTCTCGATTGGTGCAAATCCTATGAAAACATGATGTGGAAATATATTCTCCACATGAAAGTGCAGATGTTCCATCAGAGCACTGGCAGAAACATTGCAGGAACTTTTGCTCAATCCTTTTCACATTCTCCACATCTCCATCATGAATCTTAGAGCCTTTTACGAGTCTATGCTCTTGGAATAAGTTACAGAAAAGAGTGAAGATAACAAGCTTTATGAAATGTAACAAATAATGTATTTCCCTAGAAAACAAAGTGAAAAATTAAGAAACAAGAACTTATGGTTTTACAAATTGAACCCAGAAATAATCCAAGAATTAAAAATAGAAGTCCTGGTAATTAAAAGCCCTGAGTGAAACTGAGTTCGAGTCCCAGTGAAATATAAAATTGAAGGCGATGACGTCTGTTGTAACCTTCAAAGTGTTGACGTGGCAACAGTTTTTTTTTTTATTGAATCACATACAATATTATTCCAGTTTTGAATTCCATATAAATTTCAATAAATGTCTTGATCCAAGAATTTTGTAGGAGCACTTATATATTTCCAGAGAAAATGCTCACTTGAATTCAATAAAATAAAAATACAACTCTAACTGGTCACAACATAATAACAACTTAAGGTGTTAATTGTTTGGAGCAAGACTAAAAAACTTCTATCAAAAACAACAGTTGTGCGCTAATTAAGATGTAAAACAGATTCCCGGATGAAGGTCAATCTTCTAGTAAAAATAGAAGTTTCCAACAACAAAGACATGTTTCATATCACATACTCCAGATGTGGCCTTGACTTAATGATTCTTACTCTGAGAAGGACTATTTAAAAAAAAAAAAAAAAAAAAAAAAGTTGTTTACCAAAACTGTCACTGATTTTAAAACGAGGTCAGCAAATTGATACAGTGTTTAGTTGTTTATCAATGAAATTAAAAAATAACAGTCAGGTCAAACAGAACTGAACTGAATTTCTATACAATGTCACATCCAGTAAACAAAGTTACACTACAATAGCATGTAATGGAATAAAAAAAAAACAATTAAAGCAAACAAACAAGTAATTAAATTACGTACACATAGCAAGACACAAAGTATCATGTGATCTGTACTGCAAGATAAGTGTGTTTTAGTAAAGAACTCCATGTCAACACAAACCATTTGATGAGAATGTGCAACGACAGTATGCATTTTAAGACGGCAGTATTTTTATCAAATATGCAGCACCATTTTCATTTAGGTCAACCTGCTATCAATGAAGTGCATTAGTGAAAATTCCATGTTAATGTGAAAATCCATTTGGGACGAGTAACTTTAATGTTTCCAATATAACCAATGCTAAAAACATAGATGAGGTCAAATGAGCACCATTCTCGTGTAAGATTAGTGGTAAATACATACAGTAAAATTTTCAGTTAAAACCTAATGCTGCTGTAATATTGTGTTCCGGACAAGTAACAATAAGAAGATTTTCAAACTGGACACTTTGGTGGCCACGGTAGATATCAGAAGTGCATAATTTTCATTTCAGACAGAGTACATCTCAGAACAAAACTAAGTGGCAAGGTTTAGTTCTGAGGTAGTGATAACAAACAACTGCTAAAAATTGCCAGACAACAGACATCGCACACTGGGCTATCAAGGTATGTCTTATCAACTGATCTTTAATACTGAAATTAGGGTAATGAAGAACTAGGCATCATAACACTTCAAAGTAATGATGTGACCACATTGCAAGTCTGATGAAAATAAAGTGGAAATTCTTTGATTTAGTATGGTCAGAACATAGATGCGACTGCATTGGGACAATTGACTGACACCAAAAGCAATCAACAATACTTCCACTACTACTAATGTACTAATGTTTAGAGGATTACCCAGTACGTTTATAAGACTTACTCTCCCTTGTGGCCCTTGATGACAGCGCGTAAGTTCAACTGCTCCTCAGGCCAATAAGGCCAACGACAAGTGAGCTTAATAAAACAAACATGTATTGTGTACACGTATGTGTGTAGACTTACGTTTAAGTTGTTTCAGTCCATCATTCTCTTGTCTTCTCTTTGGAGCAGTCTCTGAAGAAAGAGAACAACATTTCCGAAATAAAAATTCAATGTTTAAATGCCACCGAAATATCTTTCTGGGCAAAACCTTAGCGTTTTTTCCAGTTTGGCTCTCCATAATTTTCACATGATCAAATATGTTGACATGCCTGTTGTTACTCTGATTAAATATTTAATATATTACTTACAAGGGTACTTAACATGAACATGAATTCAGCGCCAAAGACTATGCTGTTTATGTTTTGTAAAGTTACTATATTTTTGTGGGAATATTAGCAAAACTTATCGTATTTACAGACCGTGTGTGACCTATCCAAGAGTAAGCTTACAAAATGTTCAACATTGTAGTGCACTGCTTGCGGGAGACAAAAATATATAAAGCTTACTACTGCATATACTTTACCAATATGTATCCTTCATACAGGAAAAAGATTTGAAGTACCTATTAGTAACACAATCCAAAGGATTTTTAAAAGTTATGAATAATAATAATAATAATGGTACTACTACTAATATTACTACTACTACTACTACTACTACTACTAATAATAATAAGAATAATAATAATAACCCTATGATTCAATTAAACTGATATGCAGTTCCTGCAGAGGACACATTTTACAGTTTTAGAAAATTTCACTTCTCAATCTCAAACCAGCTTTTCGTTGTTCAAGATCCTAATAATGTATATTCCAAGTCTGATGAAAATTGTGGGTGGCCATTATACAGATTCCAATTAAGAAATGGACAAATTAGGTTTACCATTAATTAGTTAGAGGGTATTCTTAAAACGTCTAAACTTATACATGCGATTTTTAATCACTAAGGCTCCCATATTATCATTGTAAATTCACAAAATATAAATTCACAAAATATAAATCCAATGTCAATTTTGTTAGGGTCCATTTCCAAACAAAATATTCAGCATGCTTCATTTCCACGCAATCATAAACTGCTTATCACAGTTAGAAATGCCTCTATATATCAAATCATGTTCAGGATATCAGTTGTAAACAGAAGATTTTAAAACAGATCATCTATTCAAAATGGTATGATGTGAAATTACAAAGAATTAAATACAACTCACACTTTCCATTTCCACAGGTAACCCTTAACCATCTTCAGGACATCTTAAACATCTGCAGTGCTATGAAGTTGTGATTTTTTAGTGTCCTGTTGAGAAAATATTTT
>JAECUM010028396.1:0-54239 GCA_016617855.1 Megalonaias nervosa | reverse complement strand
ATTCTAAATCCTGGTCTTCTTGCTTGTACTGTATATTCATATTAATTTATTGCCACATCCATATCATTCTTTCATTTTCAAACTCATGTGAATGTGTGTTAATATGATCTATATCTTAGTGGAGGAAATAAACGTTCTGACGGCAGTTCTCTGGGTTTGTTATGAGAAATGAGGAAACATCTGAGGGACATTACCTTGATTCTCTTATATGTGGACACAAAATATGAGTAACAATAAAACTGAATTATGGTTGACACCAAGTATTTTATTTCCATATCAATTTATTATTATTATTTCATTAAGAAACTGAACAACAGTTGCATTTCTACAGCATGCCTTTTTATACAAAAATAACTTATAAGATATTTACATAACACTGCATCAACATCATTTTGCTGAATAATCAAGTCAACTAAGTTGAAATTGAGTTATCAGTCTTTCATGCTAAATTTTATCTATAAAATACAGCATGTTAGAAAAAAATACTTTGCTGAGAACATATAAAATAAAGTTATTTATCTTTTAGAAAAATAACCCATGTTAAATCGGGGGCTAACACTGATAATTGTTAGGGTCTTAAAACAAAACTGAAATAATATGAATAGATTTTGGAGATAGGAATTCATACAACTTCTCCTATACAAACTGCATGATGACCATAAAAACTGGCATTCTTGATTTTGGAATCTTTCAAATTAAAGTCACTCTCAGATTTAACAAAGGCATCATTAAAATTTTAATCACAATGCATACTGTACATATGCACAGAATTAGGAGTAACGAGAATGCACATTCCAAGATGGAAGCTCCTCCTTGCTGAAAAGAGTACTACACTGAAAACAGAAATATTTCTTACAATTTCATGCTTTGTCTTAAGTTTCAGTTCAAGATAATTTTGCAACTTTTTTATGACACTGGTCTTCCTAGTTCTATAATTGGTTCTCTTTCAGTTAATTACTAAAGAGTGTCTTAGGTCTGCACAATCGTGTTCCTTTGTGCTGGATCTATATCCTTTCTCCGAAGGGCTATCTGACGGCAATGTATTATTGGGTGTCCATTATTCTGACATCGAGATGGTGATCCCCTCTTCTTCTGAAGCTAGGTCTACTTCTTCCTGGTCAAGTTCTACCTGTTGGACAGGGATTTCAGACACTGTCAACTCAACCTGTCCTGTATCCATCACCTGACCCTGTCCCACAACCTCCTGAAGTTGCTCCTCTGTCAATGTGATGTTCTCATCCTCTGAAAAGAAAAGAGTGGGATAATAAAATCACTGCACACCATCATTACAGAGAACCCTATGATGAATTCCAGGCCTATCCAACACCCCTTTTTTGAGCTCAAAGGACTCTGCATATGGAATCAACTTCTCTATAAAACATTCTGCCCCAGTAAAATGACTCCAGAGGACCATTTTCATTTACTACAGCATCACAGTATTCTGATTAGATAGAAGCGATAAATATATTTTATTAATGACATCTACAGTGGATGGTAGATTAACAGCAAATTTACTGATGCAAGAAATGGTTTAAAAGTTTCTTTCAGTAATGTCGCCATATTTGGTGGTGGATCAGCATCATCTGTAAAAATGTGAAAGTCAATTCTACCAGACTGCTTCCTGTTAGCTTTAGTTACATTCTGTTCAGTGTTTATTTTTTCTTGAAAAAAGTAATTTCATGGTTTATCTCTCTTTAATAACAGTAGCCATATTTGATAAAAGCGTCATTATTTGTATCTACTGAAAGCCCTTTGTAAATGGGATTGTTTTTTGGTCAAATTTGGTCGATTCTGTTTAGCAGTATTGGAGAAGACAGTGAAAGGTTTTTCAATTTTAATAGTTAGTGGCAAATCAGCATCCTTTGTGTGGAATTGAAAGCCCTAGTTTTTGTTAAGGAACTTCAAGTTTAAAAAAAAAAAATACTTTAATAACAATGGCTATCTTTCATGGCAGAACAGCATCATTTGTATTTGAAAGCCTTCTCTGACAGAATGCTGTCAAATTCATATTACAGTTTATATGAAAATGTATTTCAAAGATTTAAAAATTTTGTTTTAATTATGGTGACCATTTTGATGTTTATGCAAATTTGGTCAAATTCTATTGAGCAGTTTTTCACCAAAAAGCTGTTTAAATATTTTGTCTATTTTTAGCAACAGTGGCCATATTAGATGATGGACACACATTCACTGAACATAATTTAAAGACCCTGATGTCAGATTCTCTCTGTAAAATTATGTACAAACTGGTCATGCAAATTTTTGAAAAGAAGTTGTAAATAGCAACTGTGAATGGATGATGCACTGCAAATGATGCATGGAGGAAGGACCTTACTAGAAGTTCACTCAGTCTTGTAGCCATGTGAGCCAACAATAGATTCTGGAAGAAGGGTAAAATGAATTTTTGATCCTAGGTAATGAAGCTGTATGATGAAAGCATAATCACATCATGGATACCTGGTGTGTGTAAAGCAACTGTCTCTCAAACAGTGATATCAAGACGTAACTCAGCAAATTGGCAATCAGACCGCACATAACAAGTCCACACAGCTTGTATAAGATGGGTACTAGGAAGCAGGAAACTATTAGGGACCTGGGAAGAATGCTATTGAAACCAAGAGATAGATAAATTAGTGTCAACCCTGATGAAGAAAATTAAGTACACATATCAAGTTTTGCTTTTCAAAACCACTGAAAGTTTTGTAACACGTAATTGCTTTAAATATGTTTTGTAACACGTAAGTGAATATTTAATTTATCCAATTTACATCATAACTTGTATCAGCCTTGTTATGCTATTTAAAATATTTGTCCCAACATAAATATTCCTTTCTTATCCAAACTTGTCAGAAAAACTGCACTATATTTTGACAGGATTGCTTTCCAATTTGTAATTATCTTGGTCAAAGCATTTCATATAGCACTTACACTTCCTGAGTAGAACACTACTGCTTATCATGTAGCATTAGTACTTCTTGAACATATTAATGCTGCTATCTCATTAACACTTGTACCTCTTGAATAGAACACTACTGCTATCTCATGCAGCACTACCACTTCTTGAACAGAATACTACTGCTACCTCATACAGCACTTGTACCTCTTGAATAGAACACTACTGCTATTTCATATAGCACTTGTATTTCTTGAATAGAATACTACTGTTACTTCACACAGTACTTGTACTTCTTGAATAGAATACTACTGCTATTTCACACAGTACTTGTACCTCTTGAATAGAACACTACTGCCATTTCATACAGCACAACTTCTACTTTTTGAACAGAAAACTGTTGCTAGTGACATATATTATAACTGAACATACATGACCAGCTTAATATCTGAATGCATTATCATTATGTGTGACAGAAGTAAGATTTTTGGACAGTATATACCTTGTTTGAAATTTGATGCAAATGTATAACACAGTCATGCCACCCTGAATCAGTTTTGACAGCACTTTTCAGAGTCATTTACTTTCTGAAAATGACTGGATAAGTACAACTAGTGATTGAGCAGTTGATTTTTCTACAGGCACTTCATACTCTTGCCCAACTGAAAAAACCTATAGTCCAATGAGATGTATCATAAAAAACATTTAGTCAAAAGGGCAATATACAGGGGTCTTGTACCTATTATCATATATACCTGCTTGTAAGTTGATGGCAAAATGCAGAGATCCACTGGCAGACCTTGGTCTATACAGTTTGTCAGAAATAATCAGTAGAGCAAATAACAAATACACTGTTTTGCTGCTGAATTATGTTATTGCAGATTAGGGTCTATGTTATTTGCAGTTGGACTAGACTTACAAGTAAGTATATATGGTACATTATCAAATATGATATGGACAATGTCACAGAATTCATATTTTAACAGCAGCTGATTGCTTGGGAGGGACAGGAACTGTGGTTCAGAATTACAAAGAAAGCTGCAACTGTAAACAAGGACAATTTTAAATGATATAACCTTCTACAAGAGCCAAACACTGAATCCCTGCAAAAATGATATAACTGTTTTGGTGAGAGGAACAGGTAAATGGCACATGAATCTTAATTTCAAAATGGGAACCAATGTACAGAAGTATCATCGGTATCTTTAAATTAGGCCCTATCTTGAATAGGAACTTAACCAATTTTATCAACAGCATGTGAAGGAGATAGCTAGTAAAAGACTGCAGCACTGTAGATAAATTCAGTTGTTAGTACAGCAGCAGATCAGTCATATATTTTGACCTCATAATTACAGGGCTCACAAACTTTGAGGTGAAAAGGTCTGAGGCCTCAGCAAAGAAACAAGAATGGACTTTTTCAATAATAGTACTGTTGAAAAAAGATCAAAACAAAAACCTCTCCATCATGAATATTACATTAATTCATTTAAGTGAATGTTTGTTTTAAAGTGTTTGGAAAATGCTTTAGATTTGTGAATATTATTTGCAAAAAGCAATTAATTAACAAAATTTTGATTGTAGAGTTTTCAAAGTTGCAGACATATGAAACAACATTGATCTCCAAGTATACACATACTTCCTTTTATGAGCAGAGCATTGATTAACTTCACTTCTAACTTGAAATTCAGCAATTATAAAATAGTTGAAGATACAAATTTCTCTCCTGCATATAAAGAGTTCACTCCTCTAGATAAAAGTTCTCTCCCTAAGCATATCCTAAGAAACATTCCTAGAGAGTTTAATCAAAATTGTCTGGTCTGTCCTGGAGAAAATTTTAAAATAGGTTTATCATGTGGTAGCTATGAAAACCACAATGTGACTAAGGAATACACCCATAAAAAATCGGGAATAGTATCTCCTAAGGAACATCTCTGCAAAGTTTAATACAAAACTGGCAATGGGAATTTTGAGAAGGTGAAGACAGAAAATGTGGACAGGTAATGGAAAAATTATGTAAGTGAGGCCAGTTCATAAAATCATACTACCTCTGAAAAGGTGTGCTAACAAGGAGTGCCCAATAAATTAGTTAAATACTAAGAACACAGTTGCTTATTATGACATATTCTTCATAACTGTGCATGATTTAATATACTGTTGTACATTTCAAGCTCAAACCATAGTTTTTGCTGCTAAGTACATCAGTAAAATGTGTACTACATACGTATGTTGACAGATATACTGTATGTATCTTGACAGTTGCCTTGAAGTTCATCGTAAAGGTAACAAAATGTTGTGGTGGGAGTAATTCCCGGTGAAAACACAAGACAGTTAACAGTTACCAGTACGTAACTTGTCCACAACATTTTTAACAAATGTTACAAGATCATACATGTGATTCTATTGGTGGTTGCCAAAAGTACCATTTTAAAGGCTGTCTACTGCACAGACCATTTTAAAGTTGAAATCTGCCACTTTTGAAACTCACAATAATTTTTATCAAAAAAACATTATACCCCACCCATACAGTATTTTTACATGTTCTTGTCAACACATTAGAAAAACCAGCCAGAACCAGTCTACTGGGGACTGGAAATGTTCCACCTGTACATCAACTGGTGTGATGAAGCATGCCAGAGCAAATATAATCAGAATTGTTAAATAACAGTTGACATGTATACACAACAGGTTGTTAATTGATTACCTTGTTGCTGGAATAGGGGGAGGGGTTAAAGGCCAAATTCTGGCTATTTTCTGGAGGTGTTAAAAAGAATAAAGGTGGACATGACTTCTTCCGATCCTTTGGTGAAAATCAGCAGACCTTTTACAGCGGGAAATATTCATATTGATAAGATGGACACCGATTTCAGCAGACACTAGATTAAGTATTTTATTTTTGTCAAGTTTACTTGATACTGTATTGTTTAAGATGTTGTAAGTGGAATATTTAAAGACAGCTCTTATTTACTTCATTAAATTTGTAGCAAAATGCCAAAATGTGTCCTTTCTCCGAATACTATGAAACCAATGGCTAAGAAATATTACAACAGAAGTATAAGAATGCTTGAATATCAGCATGTAAGCATGTGAAGGTCAATACCGTAATGAAGGTTCTGAGTTTGCAATGTGTTTTCAAAGGTATGCATCTTTTGTATTTTATAAACTATTTGAAGTTAAAGTTCAATCCCTACAGTAGAAAAAATATATCAGTTAACAATATATATCAATTAATTAAATCTGGGATTAATTATTCATAAAAGTGTAAATACACAATGTATGTTTTCATTATTTCAAGTCTAAATCAATCTTAATTTTTTTATTTTAATTAGTGATAAAACCATCCAGCTGATTTAGGGAACAAAGCCATAAGAGAAAGAAACTCTTAAGGATGGGACTACATCTGAAGTCCAAGTCAGGAACTTCCTCCATAGGGTGAACACAGTGTGGAGGAGTATTGGAGAGCATTCAACAACCTTACAACCTAGCAACTGGAAAACTGAAGCTAAACATTCTTTGCAGGCTGAGCATAGTTGACCTGTCATTACAACATTCTAATGCTGATACAGAGAGGATATTCTCCATTCTTTGCAAAATACATAGTGATTCAGTGAGAAAACTGGACCATAAGACTATTTACTGCCTGTTAAGTTTGAAGTTTCGTAATCACAGTGGATGTCATTAATGGTCACCACACAGTGTTTTTGTGAAGGAAACTAAAATTGCTGTTGGATATTACAATGTTAAGGAAACCTTTGAAGTGAACTATAAGACAATTAACTCTTCCATTCTCATTAACTGACAATATACTAATTCATTAATTAGTTATTATTGCAATATTGCTATAAGAATCTGGTTTATGGTCAAAATTTTCGGTTTTATTATGCTTACAAGATAATACATAGTGTGGCAAGATATGCACTTGTTTTGTTTTCAGTCCCCTTGATGCTAGCAAAATATATGCTGATAAAAAATCTACTAGTTTAGTAGTCAATCATAACTTGTCTGAAATCCTGGTTCTGTCACGTGTATGCAAGATGATGACAGTTATATTTAATTCCACTGTCCGATTCAGTGAGGCCAATAAATATCAAAAATGAAATAAAATGCATGGCATAACAGAGGTTAATTTGTGTTACAGGATGTTAGATCAAAAATGAAATAAAATGCATGGCATAAAAGAGGTTAATTTGTGTTACAGGATGTTAAATTACAAAACTGTAGAGGGTAACTTGGATAACACATTGTGTGGGGTTTGAAGTTTATATCCCTGCTCAACATGTCCATTAGTCAAACCTAAAGAAATCATACCTGTCACATAATATATGCAAATGTAGTCAGATATAAACAGGTGTATACTTTCAAGTATGTGACTTCAATGGAAAGATCAGGTTAAACTTTGACATTCCCACGATCTATGCATCACATGATTTACATCTCTTTGATGAATGTGGTTAAGAAAAGCTATATATACTTTTAATCATTTAAGTAGGTATGTATTTCCCAGATATTTATACATGCAATCTGAATAACACCTTCATTACCTACATGTAAAGATGAGTCATCGAAAGTACTAAAGTGTCTACATTCTCTTGAAATAGGAAACAATTTTTAATTTCTTTTCCTCGTCCTTTTGCAATATTTGTGAAAATTATAAGGAAATGTACTAGATAATTTTTAATTATATGGAACTGTGCTGACAATTTTTAATCTTATTCTGCACTTTTCTGTATGCTACAAAAATCTGAATAACAAGGACCTAATCTTTTATTTCTTCTCTAAATAAGCACTTTTAATGAAAACTGATGATTCACAACAACAACTAAAAACAAACCTCATGAACAGTACATTATTTGTCTGTTCCATGTTTAATAATCCTCTATGTATGCACTAGGAGGGTAAGGCTGACTCTGGGGATTACTGAACAACACATCTCAATGACCCTGACATTTACGTCAGGTATGCGAACTTGAGCTTAATTTGATGTACCAAAATCATTATCTTCTTACTTGATTTATCAAGAACACAACCTTTGACCTTTAGACCTCAGAATTTTTATAGATTTCTTTATTACCAAAGTGCAAGCCATTCACCAAGCTTGATAATGGAATTTATGCTAGAATAAAAAGTAAATCTGCAAAAAACAGTTTTTCTCTGAGCCACCATGACCCTGACTTTTGTTTGACCCCAAAAATCTGTAGGCCTCATCCATACCTCAAGTGCATGACCTCCCCAAAAAATGGTCAAGGAATTTGGTCTTGAAATAAAGCTATTGTACAGAAACAATTTTTTTCCCCTAAAGTCAAAGTAATATTGACTTTTAACCCTAAATCAATAGGGTTTTTACTTATTCCAAGTGCAAGCCATCCACAAAGTTTGGTAACTGTAAAAAGTAGAGAAATCAAGTTGCTTTTTATTTCTTTCAGCTACATTAACCTTGGTCTTTGACCTTTTGACCCTAAAATGAATAGGTGTCTTCCTGTCTTCCTTACCCCACGTGCAAGCCATCCACCAAGTATAGTTCAGGTCTTAATATATAAGTAATGTTATTGTACTGAAGCCATTTATATTATCCAGTCACAGTGACCTTGTCTTATTATCCAGTCACAGTGACCTTGTCTTATTATCCAGTCACAGTGACCTTGTCTTATTATCCAGTCACAGTGACCTTGTCTTTTGACTTTTTGACCTCAAAACAGATATGGTTAAGCCATTAACAAAATCTGATAACTGTTACTGTGCAGAAAATTTTTTTTTCTTGCATTCACTGTGTCTTTTGAAAAAAATCAACAAGGTTCTTCATAACCCCAAGTGCTATCCACAAAGTTTGGCAACTATAGATGGTGGAGATGCAGTGTTATTGTAAAAAAAAATTCTTCTTTAAGTCACAGTGATCATTTACCCCAGTTGCAAGCCATCCACATGGTTTGGTACTAAATATGTGCAGAAACATGGACAAATGGATTGACAACATCAAAATATAATATGTTCCACTTTATGGTGGCCATGTAAATTCTGGTCATCGATTAGGTGTACCAAATCAATATATAATATGGGTCATGGTGACCAACTTTAACCTGAAGCATGTTTGAACTATCTTAATGTACAGATCTGAAAAGGGACATAGCCAAGTATCTTCTGTACCAGCAATAAATCCATGCATTTAAATCACCATACTAAGTTAACATGAAATGACACCAATACAATCAAACATGTTAGAGCATTGTAATTCATTCCAAGCAGGAAATGAAGCCAAGTTGTGAGTAACTGCATCTATGGCCTAGCTCTCACACACCAACGTCATAACCCATTTGACCTTGTGCTCATTCTCAAAAAGGATTCAAATAAGGTCAAAGGTTGTGACTCTCTGTGAACAAGAACTCACATGCTTAGGCAGGCAAAGTTTGACATGCATCTGAAGGTACACACCTGCTGGATTTCAATTTAGAAATGCATGGGTATATACATGAAATTATAATTATATAATAACACCTTTATACTAAACATGTTTACATATCTTATATGTATATAATGATCATCTGTCCAGAAAGGACAATTTTGTGAACACCAGTTTCCACTGTAGATGAATTTTTTATTAAACACATACACACACACAAAAGAAAATACATGTTATTTCCTGGAGGCTGGTGCTCTGTTTTTCATGGGATTAACACCATTTTTCACTGCATGATAGACTATGAATGATGGTCAGTATAACTAGTAGAAGAACCTGGGAACAACCACTGAAAAATGGGAAGCTACTGCAAGCTTTCTCACATACCCACACTGGCCAAGCCCGAGACTCAAAACTATGTGGACAGAGGTGAGATGGCAGCGATCAAGAAAAGTGAGCCACCTGGAACCCCATATGCTGGTGTCTTTTACATAATGATATCCAACACAGAAGAATTTTTCAATACTAATATATTGTCTCTTTCACAAGTGTTAATAAAAGACCAATGAGTGCTATATTCCCTATCCAGAAAATCGGATTCCCACTGTAAAATGTTTTGACATCTGTCATATCCTCAGGTGCTGAATGATTATTTATAACATGCATGCCCTTGTGTGGTAGCAGACCCCCTACCTGGGAAGCATGCCTAGGTATTACCATCTTTCAGGGTCAAGGTCCTAAGGCTAGACACTGGGACATGGGAAACTATTAGCAGGGCTGTGAGTTGTGTAGCCTGCTGTTATACCTCTAATAGTCAATTAAGATATTTACTTAAAGAGTCCTTAAACCAAACATAAAAACCAAACTGCCATTCACTTTCATCTGTGGGTGGTAATCTGCGTAGTTTCCATTTTCAGCAAAGAGGGAATGGAAATGTTCAGTGCTCTGAAGGATCCCCCACTTCCCCTTAAATCTATGTCAACTCCTCAGTATACATTTTAACGAGATGGGTTTTGAAAATCTGGACTGGGTTTGTCATATATCCATGCCAAATGTCACATGGAACTTTTTGTCATGATTTAATAATTTTCTTTCCCAACTGATTTCAGATTAAAGTATAATTTCAAAAATTTCCAAAAAGTTTCTAAGCATATTAGAAGAATACTTTGTTAAACTTACCTAACCTTTTCAAAGCAAGTGAAAGTCAGGTTCTGGTCAAAGGGAGGCAACTAAATTTCTTCCCTAATTTATTTATCACTCTATCATCTTCAAAAAAATACTAAAAGATCTGAACTATTACTAAAGAATAGGTGAAAAGAATTCGTTTTAAAAAGTAAACTGCTGCATCACAAAATGGCATAGAATTGTAAGAACCTGTTATATCATCACTGTGGGTTTAATCCTGAACTGAGACTTAAGCAGTTGCTATGCTCTGAATGAAAAGAAATAACTTACAAAACAATGAAAATTTAATCAGTGCAGAATTATAGAGGGACTTTATAGTAAGGGTGCACTGTAATAACAAGCAAATCCAGTAAATGATGTCCCCTGCCTTTTCATCAAAGAAAGATGGAGGAAAGGACAAGGTGACATTGGTGATGGATGACAATACTGGCAATGCTGAACACTGACAATCCAAATCAGCCAAGTTCTCAACAGAATAAACTGCATATATAAGTGTGGGTCCAACATTTGGTGTCAGATTTGATGCAGTGTTCATCATCCATTATGCAGACAAAAGTTGCCTGCTGGTCAATATACTGCCTAAAAATGTTATGGGGGTGTAAGCCTGTCACATCTTACACAGTATACATGCTAATTAACCAGTGTCCTAATTAATCTCATTCTGAAGTGCCATGCTACCAAGCTCCATATGAAATGGCATCTATGACTGGTTAAAATAAGAAGCTTTCTTTATGCTGATTGGCTGTATTGGAAGCTCATTGTGTTAAGACTGCATATGGACAACTTCAACAGACCAAGTATGTTTGTTATGCATCTATGTAACCATTCCTCTGATTGGATGCATGCCAAAACATTTTTATTTGTGATGTCAAAATGTTTACCCATAAATATGCCAAGCTATATAGAGAAAGAGAAACACTTAACAGACAGCAACATAACAACAGTGAATGATGTTAATTAATTATAAAAGAAATAAATTAAATCACTCTATTCATAGTTCAATAAAATGAGAAAAGCCCTTTACAAGCTACCCCTCCCCCAACATTATTATAGCAATCTGTTTTTAAATAAGAAAGAAATTCCTCTTTCATGAGAAGAGTTGACAATGGGAGTTAATCTTGCTGGAATAAATTTATAAAGAATTACTTATTTTAAAACTAAAACAAAACAATATGGTGGAAGGGCTCTATTGGCTCATTATATTTTTACACAAATGAGATATGTATATTCTACATTATTTTAAATGAATAGGTCTGAAATTGCTGTTAATTCATTTATTCTCTTGGAGATCAATTTCTGAGGTTTAATCAAAAACAAAATTTGTGTCAGAGCTTAACATTTGTGAGGTAGGAAGAGGCTCCTATGCTCCTATTATTTCTACAGAAAAATCCTTGCCTGCTGGTCTTCTAATTTTTGCATAGTGACAGTGAATAATTCCATGAAATAAAATAATTTTGTAATTTCTATCTTTCGTGTTAATATAAAGAAGTGATTAATGTGAAGTCAAAGAAACAAGCCCAACAAACATCTGACCTAAAATGGCTTACCACTAATCAGAAGTTATGATACAATTGACACTGGATCTCGTTTCCTGCCAAGAGTGCCAAAGAGGAATACAAATTTACCTTTTTTGCATTTTTGAAGTGGAAATTTCCAGAAATACACTCAAAATACTATGCAAACACTGACCAGCATTCCAGCGCTTATAGGACTTTGAAACAAAAGGAAAAGTTCTTTCAGTGTAATCAAGCTACACAGAAAGTCAGAAAAAATTAGAGGCTCATCCAGTAAGAAATGAGAAACCTATATAACAATCAACCAGTCTATCTGCCTGCCTTATGTGTAACAAAAGGATGTCTAACTGAAGTTGTTTTATACTGCCTGATGAGCCTTACTTTTTTTGGTTGTGATTCCATAAGAAAAAACAGTCACTGTGACCTCCTGGCAAGAATTCCAAATGGAAGCCCACACAAAGAGAACCTGATTACAGCTGTTTAGGTGTTAGTACTGTAGCTGCCATCATCTTTACACTTCCAATTACCATATATACTGGCTTTTACGTCGAGTCTAACTGCAAACAACACAGCTTCTGACATGCCATCACATAATGACAAGCATATCAGGGTCTATGTTGTTTGTTCTAGTGATTACTCCTAACATACTGCATAGACCCAGATCTGCTGGCAAATTATTTGGTGGCAGTTCTGGGTCTGGGCAGAATGCAGTTGTACTTCACTTGTGAGTATGTATGGTAACAGTTTTATGTGCTACTTTTATATCATCTTTTATTGTCATCTGTTTAAGTGTGTCAAAGTGCATCTTTGATATCATTTTATACAATTTCCAACCAGTTGAAATTTCTATTGTCCATGAAATATCCCTTGATCACATTATAACTTTGAGCACCAACTTCCTATTGGTTCCATGAAACTTGATAAAAGGACCTGATTTGAAAAACGTTGTGAAGAGTTGCATTTCATCCATGCAGCATATGGCACATGAATATAATCAAACTATATGCTATGTAGGCCAGTCATTAAAAAGAGGCTATATTAAAATGAAAACCTATAAAATGGTACTCAAGAAGGAAACTAAGACAATAACTTTGGATATTAAGAAAAAAGACAGCAGTTTGAAGTAAAAGAGGCGAGAACAGTGCACCATTATAACCAGCATCCAATTGTGAAAGGACAGACCCTGATCTGCTGTTATCTAAAGTGCTAGCAGATCAAAGTTTATGTTATTTGCCTGAAAATTATATATAAAACAAATAGCACAGACTTTGAACTGCCAGTGAGATTTCAGATCTCTGGCAGCTCTGGGTCTACCTTGTTGTTCACAGATGAGTATTGGTTTTACATGAGATTAGAAAAAAAACAACACAGACACTGATCTGCCAGTGTAGTACACAACAGCAGATCAGCAACTGGACTTGACTTATACATATTATATATATATACATGCAGTAATACCACAAATGTTATCGTCTTCAGTAACATCTAACAGTGTTCAGATGATTAAGGAAAACAATCCAAGACTTGTCAGAAATGCCAAACAACCAAGTACTTGATTATAATTTAAAACAATTAAAAAGTTTTCTCCTTTGGAATATTTTGTCTTACACTAGCAATTTTAAAATTCCATTGCAATGTAATGTTTATTAGATCAAGGACAAACCATTTCAGATGTGTACTTTTATTAGTCACTGAATATCAGAACCTCACATATAGAGAATTTTGTGAGAAAACCTGATAATAGAAACAATTGTGAATTCAAGGACACAAAGAAACATTTTCAAGTATATGAAAATGACAATTTTCCTACACCGAACTGATCATCACTTTTAAATTTAAACCAATACCCATCAGTAACTTTTAATTCAATTGATACACACTTTACCATGTCCAGAAGATATACATGGATGTATTAGTAGCACTTAAAAGACACCTCAGCACAACAGTGGCCATATAGTGCCAATTAAAAGTGAAGTTTTAACAATATAAAAAAGAATAATTAAAAAAAATTTAGGAAGATAAACTCTACCAAATCAATATAAACATGAAATACAATAAGATAAGATATAAAAGGTAAAGATGCTAAAATTCTGTAAAAGGTATTTGAAATAAAAGATACAGGTATAACATGTCATGGCTTTAAACGATATGGTCAAAATCTGTTATGTACACCACATTTTGAGCCAAGATTTCTCTGGTGGAACATCATCATAGTGTTTCTTTATCACGTCCCGAATAAAGATAATTACTGGAAGAGGTCTCCTTCCTCAAGGTCATTTAGGTTTCAGCTAGCAGACATTGTGAGCCAAACCTAGGTGGACAACTACATTAGTAGGTATGGTAAAAAAGACTGCACATGTTCATTGAATACTGTTCTGAGTGCCCTTCTGCTCTAGCTGCTGACTCAGTCATTCATTCATAAAAACACTGTGCCAGACAATTTTCCCACCCAGTACACATACCAGACTATCAAATATGACCCATTTAGGGAACTAGTAAACCAAAGCTGTTACTACCTCTGTATACAGCAAGTACATACAGCATTAAAACATGGCACTTAACACACAGGGGATATTCAGAAAACATCAAAATGTCAAAATTGCTAAGAAGTTTTGACTTCAAACTTTTTACAAGGAAAAACTTGCATTTGTTGATCTTTACAGTTCTTGCAAAGAATGAAATTTGCTTCATATAAACATCATTCATAATATGCATTCCATTTAGTGAGAAACAAAACAAAGCCAAAAACTACAACTTTTGCTTAATGTCCAGATTAAATTCGTAATTATATAGTAAATCATGAAAATGGAATCTTACCATATGTGAAAATTTAATTTTAAACATTTTTCATCTCAAGACTCTGACAAATAGATTATTCACTTATAATGCACACATTTTTATGATAAATTTGTATAAAACAAGCATTTACTGTAATGGAATCACTTCAGTCAAGAGGGTGGTACTATCTGAATGAATGTGGAGTCGTTCTCTTTCCTGCTGTCTAGTCATCCTTAGTCCATGACTGGTTTCGTTTTACTTATAACATGTCAGACAGAAAAGTTCTTGTTGATTCATTGGTTCAACTGATCAACGTATCTTATTAGTGTGAGGTTTATACACCCACTAGTTCTTGGTGCAGCTAGCACAGCAGATTCAGGTCATGTTATATAATTATCCCTGTCATATGGTGGGCAGTAACATCACAACATAAGACCTGCAGCCAGTGATTTACTTACATTTTTTTTTTAATACAGTCTGGATTTAGTCTTATATTGATGGTTAAACCCAAAAACAAAATCAAGTTTTACGTAGAAATGGGGATAAAATAAAAAGTAGCAAGACAACTCTCTCAAAAAATTTACTGAAATAATATAAAAAAATTTCTAGCTAATGTTTGAATCACAAAGCATACAGTAAAACCAACAAATAAAATTCTTGTTACTTTAGCAACTGCTGGTATATTGTATTGTTGATACAATACAGTTCCTGGTGGTGTTTTAAGGTTTTCGACAGTATTAATAAATAGAGTGTCTGTTTCCCAGATCTGGTCTGGAGTGTGTGTGTGTGTGTGTGTGTGTGTGTGTGTGTGTGTGTGTGAGAGAGAGAGAGAGAGAGAGATTTTTTGATTTTTAACATAGATTTAACAATTTTTCAGTCATATCACTACGCTGTCTGCAGTGTGGCAGTTTATAGTGATGTTTACCACAGGGGCATCATGCCGCATACATTCAGCATTATGTCTCACCCAAACACATTATTCTGACACCAGGCCAACCAGTCCTAACACTAACCTCTTAATGCTAAGCGCCAAGCGAGGCACCTGTTAGTACCAGTTTTATAAGTCTTTGGTATGACTCGGCTGGGGTTCAAATCCGTGACCTCCTGCAACTGAGGTGGACACTCTAACCACTAGGCCACCTGTGTGGTCGGGAGTGGAGAAAACTGAACTAGATGAATTTATCTCCATTGGCACTGAGTTTCAATTCATTGTTGGACTAAAAAATATCCTCAAACAAAATTCTTTATCAAACAAAATGGCTGCTTCATAACCATAAGTATCAAAACAATTGGAGCAGGAATGAATGGATTTACAGTATTCAGTGTAAAAATAGTTTTGGAACTCGGAATGATTTGATCTTGGGAGCAAGTTGTGGATGCATCTGTTGGATTGAGATGGCTTTACTCAGAATGCTTGTTTAGGCCTTCCTTTCACCTGTATGTCTTTTGACACCGGAAAGAATTTCTATGTCACACCAGAGATTGGCATTGTTTATACTGTGCTTCATATATGACACAGCAGTGGACTATTTACAATGTGAAGCTGTCTTTTTGGGACAGAGTGACATCATGGTTTATGTCATAAGCCTCACAATGCAAATTAGCAATAGGAGGAACGCAGTTCCTCAGATAGTCCCACCTGGCCTTACTTAGATATTTTCCTAAATTCTCCCATTTATGCACAGAGAATTGGCTCTGAATTAAGCAATCATTTATTATGAGCTAGTTTTTCAAATAAACACATTGGTTTTATGGGTAAATGACATGTAAATAAAGTACTGGTTTGCAAAACCATAAATTCAACCTTTTATATTAAAATGGTTAAATCTCAAATCTTTGGAAACATTCCTACAAACCTAAAATACACTTCCAAGTTGAAAGGTCATTGTAACACATGTAATATTATGTATATACACTAAAAATATGAAGGTGCGACTACAACACAATTTCAAGTGAGAATAAAAGTACACCTTAGGGTATCTGTAATAAGGAGATCTGGTTCTGACACGCCTTAACCTACCTGATCATAACACAGATTGTGTTCAGTATCAGATAACAGAATTATCCCATCTGAACCAGATCTCTCTAGTAGCAACATTAAGTGAAAGATTGATTACATTAGTGGATACACCAATTATATCCTCGACATCCAGTAGGGATCACCATCTCTGTTTAAATGAGATTTGAAGGAATTTAAAAATTTTTTTTAATCACTTAGGTCAATTAGGTGTAAACTCTATAAATTCTGCTAACTGATAAGTGGAAACAATAAAGTGTAAATGTTCTATTTTGAACAGTTTCTTGTGCATCTAACTTAATCATTAAAATTAAAGTTTCAGCTTTCTGACTTAATCAAATTTCCTAAAGACCATTAAAAAAAAAACTCCCCAAGAAGTGTGAACACAAATCCCACATTACAGTTCTTTCCTTGAAAATGAATGTGCTCTGTTAATGTATTTATACAACAATATTCCCCTGAAGACATAACTCTGTCAATGTATTTATTCAATGATATTCCTGTGAAGATGTTACTCTGTCATTGTATTTATTCAATGATATTCCTGTGAAGATGTTACTTTGTCATTGTATTTATTCAATGATATTCCCCTGAAGACGTTACTCTGTCATTGTATTTATTCAATGATATTCCCCTGAAGACGTTACTCTGTCATTGTATTTATTCAATGATATTCCAGTGAAGACGTTAGTCTGTCATTGTATTTATTCAATGATATTCCCCTGAAGACGTTACTCTGTCACTGTATTTATTCAATGATATTCCAGTGAAGACATTACTCTGTCATTGTATTTATTCAATGATATTCCCCTGAAGACATTACTCTGTCATTGTATTTATTCAATGATATTCCTGTGAAGATGTTACTCTGACATCGTATTTATTCAATGATATTCCCCTGAAGACGTTACTGTCATTGTATTTATTCAATGATATTCCTGTGAAGATGTTACTCTGACATCGTATTTATTCAATGATATTCCTGTGAAGATGTTACTCTGACATCGTATTTATTCAATGATATTCCCCTGAAGACGTTACTCTGTCATTGTATTTATTCAATGATATTCCTGTGAAGATGTTAGTCTGTTAATGTATTTATTTGATGATATCCCTGTCAAGACAGTACTTTTTTAATGTATCTATCTGATGATATACCCATCAACATGATAAGATGTTGTCAATTATTTCAAAACTGTTTTGTGATTAATACTGGTCCATTTCACATTATAACTGATAGATAAGGTGTACGTGTGCTGTTCAAAAAAAATTGTCAGGTCAATTGATAAATATATTTAAAATTTTCATTAACCAGATCATTTTTAAAAAAGATTTTCTAATCTGTTACCATGTCTATACAACTGCATTGCAAGTGGTAAGCCCCCTGCTCAAGCCAGACTATAATATGGTCCAAGGAAGATAACTCATTAGCTTCCTAAAACTGTCATGGAAAATTATCTTCTTTGTATATACACTGATGGAGAGAGAGAGAGAGAGAGAGAGAGAGAGAGAGAGAGGGAGGGTTGATATATCACAAAGTGTTGTTGCTACCTACTTCATCAAAGGTTCTCAGATTAATTTAAGATATGTATTTTTCTATTTTAGGTATTTCAGGTAAATAGACTGTTGCACAAACATGCCAGCAGTCAGACAAGAAAGAATGGAAAACTATGTGCCATGCTTGTACATGACCTACAATTTTAAAACAATAAAAAGCACTCTCATCTTGTTTTTATTTTGAATGCAAAGATATAACCAGACAGTGGCTTCAATATTTTTTCCTGAGTGTTCTTGTAAATGAACACTGCAAAACCATTCTTTCAACTACAATGACTAGAATGCAATATTTGGGTTCCAACAGAAAATTGATAGGAGCAGCAGGGCAGTGTTGGGTGTATGTGTGTGTGGGTGAACAGACCAACTAATGAGCCAAACAAATGCTTCCAACAAGGTTTCCTGGCCGACCATACTCACTCACTTAGGCAGTTTACCCCTGGTGAAAAACAAAAAAAAAATCAGTGAAGAAATCTTAAACAATGCAAAATGATGCTGCCTAATGTCTGTGTCACAACTTCTGCATGGGAAGGAACCCCCAAAATCAGTAATCTAAAGGAATAATTTTATAATACTTTTTTAAAAAAAGTATATAGATGGTTAAATATACCACATAAAGTGCCAGCTGGGAAAATCATGTGTGCATGGTTCTTTATAAGTACAATTGAAAAAGTTGTATGATGGAATGCTGCAGTGTTCACACAGCAAAAGTGTACAGGGGTGGAAAAAAGTTTGCTTGTATTCAATGTGGAATAGAGTAAAAGCATGTTACACTTGTGTATAATTTGGAAGTGGATTCGTGTGGGCAAGAATTCTTAGAGACAAAAACAAGTTGACGGAAATGTTATTTAATAATTAACGTGAATGTTTGGCGTATTATCCAAATTTAAGCACCATTTTCTGTGGCCAATTATATTTCATGTAGAAGAATATCTTGCATATAGGTATACACATTATTGGAGATAGCATGCATGTCACACAGCATCTGAGTGAAGCCATCATGCACAGATTACAAGGTCCTTACAGTTCATATTGTTCAAGGTGTACCACAGAGCTGGTCCAGCTAGAGAAGAAATGTGACCATGAGTGAAAGGCACTTGTACTTGTTGCAAAACATGAGGCACAGCAGCAAGCAGCATAAAAAAAACTGCTTGCAAAGGAGTGGGCTGTAAATGTGGTGGAAAAAGAGAAAGCCTGCCTTGAAGAGACTGAGCAAACAACTAGAGGCACCAGCAGATTTTGACAAGGTTGTTACGTACCCTGAGCCAATTTCAAAAGGTGGGAGAGAGGTTGGTACTGCAGCTTTTGAGAAGGTGAATTCAGAGTTGATGGTGCAGTACATGTATTTATCACATTCTACAATCAGCTAAAAAATGTCTCAAGGGCCAAATGACCACTATACTCAGTCTGTTGCTGGCAGGTAAGGAATACCTTATTCAAATTACCAGTAGGTTCATCCATCACCTGCAATCATTAGTACTGTCATATGTGAGCATTTACCTTATCAGCATGCTGTAGAAATTCCCAAAAGAATCACTAAGGGTGGCAACCAACTCGATCTATAACAATTCAGCATACCTGGTGAAGCTGAATGATTAAAAACATACTGTGCTCAGGAGCCTTTTTGCTCTGACTGTGCCCTTCTCAGGAGTAAAGTTCACAACAGCTCTCTAAAAGTGTGCAAATGGGGGACAGTGGCATGTTAAGCATGAAAGGATTTAGGCTCCTAATGACAGTGCTGCTTATTTGCCCAAGCGAGAATACTGGAGCTGGTCAAAGGGCAAAGTGCATGACTTGACTGCTCCTAGCACTAATGGTCCTTGAACGATGCATACAATTTAATACTTCAATGGTGCTAAAGGCTCCAGAAAAACCACATGGGCAATTGCTCTCCAACATAAGCCATTAACTCATATTTCATTAAATACACTATCAAAATGTGATTATTGGACGCCAAACAAGATGCAGAAATATGCAGTTCACTGCATGAGTGTGCTAGTACACACTACAATCACCAATGCGTTCATGCACAAATCTACCACAGCTTCATGTGCAGGAATGGCTGCCTGATGGAAGAATGATCCCCAGAGTGTATGGTGAAATACTTATCCAGTGGATTATTATTTGGGATGAAATCTGCACAGTTCCTTACCATATGCTTCAAGTATTTCTAGGGTGACTTGAAATACAAAATGTTCAGGTAATCCGTTGTGGGATCAGGGATAAAAGAGCATGCGGAATACTACAAGGAGGCAGAGGAAGATTGCCAAACCAAAGAGAAACCCCTTAAATGCCTTCAAAAGAAAAAGTGCCTCAAATCTGACAAAATACAGTGTGAGAAAATGAAAAGGTCTCTTTCAACATGTTTCAACTGGATATCCTTTCTGGAAATCTGGACCCCTTCAGACCTTCTGCTGGATTCTCCACATAGCTGTGTGCACAACAGAGTTCAGTGCCTTTTGTTTTCTGCACCATAAGAAACTTTCTGGATACTCCAGTTCCCTTTTTTTTAATCATCCCTAGGCGAGATGAAACGAAAGGTCAAATATCAACATCCAAAACCCTGGTAAAGTTTGATCAAGCGCTTCATATGAAGTGGCAGGAAAATAACCACTATGCTGTCTTTAACACAGAAATTCTCTTGTCCAACAATCTTCAAGACATGCTGCCATTTAGTCTAGACCACCTGGACAATACCAAGGGCCACTGGATGGAAAATGTGAGGTTGACCTGTTTGGAATGTAACTGAAAGAAAGGAGCTACACCACAATGACTTGTGCCACAGCAAGATGTTAGTTTTGACCTTAACAACGTGTATCACTGGAATGACTACTGAAGACACAGTCAGGTTTGTTGCTTTTCATGCACAAATGTTTGCTTAGGCCCAGCATCATTGGTGATATGCAGATAATATAATACAGGCATGCTGGTTTTAGCAATTGCATGCTCTAGCATGTTGACCATTAAGGGACCACGCAGGGACACAATGTTGTTCTCAGTCCAGCTATGGACAGGTGTTTCTCCTCGAGACCAATTGACCACCTCACTTATACTGCAAGAATAGTCCACAGAGACACAGCATGAATGGCATTAATAGGTTTCTTGCCTGTGAGCCATGTTACCTCACTGTTTAGGACTGCCACAATAGTAGACAGCCACTGAACCCACTCAGTGTTATCCGTAGCATGCCACCACCATATAATGATGATGATGCATTGCTCCCACTTCAGTGCGCTCTACTGTGGCACACACAATTTTTTTTACTTCTTTTGGATTTACCAGAGTGTATGTATAAACAGCTGCTTCTTCAACATGTTTTTTTTCAGTGCTTGTGCAAACAACTCATAAAGAAAAGCAGCCTCATGTGCCATTGCAATCCTCTAACATGGTTTTATCTAGAGCAGCAGTTCATATACCATCAGCGTTCATAGCAGCATCTTTATTTGTCACTGCTAAAATCTCACTTCCACAATAATTATAGTACAAGTCACAAAGCTCATGTATGTGGTCTAAGTGACTTTTTGCAGCTACAGGTGTCATTGATTACACATACCTTTAAATGGCATTTATTCACTTTATTTTGTGCCATTTCCATCCAACTTCAGCTGAAGATTATTGTATAAATTCCTCGAAAAATGCCTAATGGCAAATTCAATGATAACGTACTTCGACATTTTTAGGCATAGTCAGGCAAGTGGGGTGATCTCGGTTAAACCAGTTTTGTCGCACCCTATGACATAAGAGGAAATGCGCCTGCGGTAGGAAAAAAGTTGTACCACAAACATAAAGAGAAATGTGACAATGTTGTCATTTATACACAAAGACTGGGGAAACAACTGCAGGAAAAATTTGGTACACAAGACCAATAAGTTGGAGGTCATTATGTAACTTCATTTATATCTTCTGTATGACATGTCATAACTTTTATTTCTATTTTTCCCATACAAATTTGTGCTTTCATACACGTAAAAGTCTAGAAAGATGGCTGTCAATTTAGATTTATTTTAGTTAAATTTTACATCATGCTAAATTATCATTTTGAAGAAATGTCATATGCATATGCTAAGAATAAAACTTACTGCATGTTACTCCTCTATCCCATTCATAATTGAACATCCATACAGGAGATGCTTGAAGGTGCACACGACTTCTTGTTCATGTGATTGTATACTTGATTCCTTCTGCACTAGTAATAGTTCAATCCAATATCAACTTTCTTGACCCAGGTTAATGCTGAACTGCCATTGTAAAAGTTCATAG
Organism: Megalonaias nervosa; assembly: GCA_016617855.1. Classification (NCBI taxonomy): domain Eukaryota; kingdom Metazoa; phylum Mollusca; class Bivalvia; order Unionida; family Unionidae; genus Megalonaias; species Megalonaias nervosa. Next base: position 31,650 of record JAECUM010028396.1, on the reverse strand, counting down.
CGATCGAGAATTTTGTCTGGAATTTTTGTAATGACAATTAATGTGTAGATCACTAAAAAATTACAACTGAATAAACATTTTTATAACTATATTACGATTAAATTTTAAAAAGAAAATTATATTTTAAACTTATATCAGTAAATGTGCTTACATGACCCATGTGACTTGTACTATATATGCTGTAATTGCCAATACTGTTAGAGGTTGAAATGTGTCAATAACAAATTTCACTTTACTGATTTTAAACATGGGGCAACTAAATTATAACATTAAATTGGTGGGAGCTGGGAAGGTTGTTGGTCTTCTGGGAAACCTTGTTGGAAGCATTAATTGGTCTCTTCATTCCCCTCTCCCACAAGATAGTTTAGAAACAAATATGTTCAATGGTAAATTTGATCTTTATAATGAAATATTTGGTTTCTGACTCCAAAAGTGATTTTCTGGTAACATTCCCATTTCCATTATATATACTGTTCTTTAGTTTTTACTTTGTTGCTACTATGACCAAATGGCTAGAAATGAATTTGGTTGTTATGGGTTTAATTCCATTTTTCAGCACATGATACATGGTGCCCAGTAAATATGGTGGAGGAAGGACCTGGAAAACCCTTGGGACCATCCACAGGGAGCTACTGGCAAGCTTTCTCACATACCAACCTTGGCTGGTCACAGTAAAGAGAAAGGACAATATAACAGTTATTTTGTCATAATCATATCCACTGAAAATTAACATATATAACACTAAAAACACATTTTCTCACAATGTTGATGCCTGTTGTAAATACTGTGATCTCTTACTATAAAGCCCCTCAATACAGCCTGTCCCCAATATAACATAGGTATGGTCATGTCCCCAATATAACACAGGCATGGTCATGAACAGTATAGCATGTCCCCAATATAACAAAGGGATGGTCATGAACAGTATAGTATGTCCCCAATATAACACAGGCATGGTCATGAACAGTATAGCATGTCCCCAATATAACACAGGGATGGTCATGAATGGTACAGCATGTCCCCAATAGAACAAAGGAATGGCATGTCCCTAATATAACTTAGACATGGTCATGAACAGTATAGCACATCCCCAATATAACATAGGCATGGTCATGAACAGTATAGCATGTCCCCAATATAACAAAGGGATGGTCATGAACAGTATAGTATGTCCCCAATATAACACAGGCATGGTCATGAACAGTATAGCATGTCCCCAATATAACACAGGGATGGTCATGAATGGTACAGCATGTCCCCAATAAAACAAAGGAATGGTCATGAACAGTATAGCATGTCCCCAATACTACACAGGCATGGTCACAAACAGTACAGTATGTCCCCAATATAACACAGGGAATGTCATGAACAGTATAGCATGTCCCCAATATAACTTAGGTATGGTCATGAACAGTACAGCATATCCCCAAAACAACTTAGGAATGGTCATGAATCTGATTTTGTGGATAATGATGGCTTTCATATTGTAACTTCCTCAGCATATGGCAACCTGTAGTACAGCAGAATATGTAAAATCCTAACAACTTTATGGTATTAAAAAAAGAGCAAGTACTTATGGCATGGTACACTTTGTGGTTCCCCCTAATGGCATTATAGTGAAGGAACACAATATACAGTAAAATTCTGACAAAGATGCTGCTCATAGTTATGGTTATGTCCACTGAGATCTTGTCTTGCATCTATCTTTGCCTAGACTGACCTCCTTTTGCTAAGGCAGCTATGTGTAAAAACATCTAAGGACTGTGTTCAATTGGCAATGTGACATTCTGATATCAACAAGACTCCATAGTCTAAACAGTGTCTGAGCATAAAAATTAAACTTGGAGTTAAAACTACATTATTTATCACACTTTTAGTCTCTCAATATTGTTCAAATCAAGCATCATGTATACAGAAATATAAACAATAAAATATTCCTGTAATTTTGTGATTCTAGCCTCACTAAGAGCAAAGTTACAGAATGTAAATTTTTGCTAAATATGAACTTGAGTTGAATTTTTGTGCTCAGACATTTTTTGTTTTACAACATGGCCAGGTCCCATTTTCAGCCTCATAAGTCTTAAAATGAAGTCTAAGTTTACGAGACATCTGACTGGTCAATTTTATGCTGAACATAATTTTCAGCCAATCAGGTTGCTGCTGTGTTCTACCTCTAATTTTAAATTGAAATCTTGGCTAGGTCATAGTACACTATCACAGCTTTATATTCACTGAATCCCACCATTTTACATAAAATAACAGTTCTCGATAAGGTACATTACACTATTTGTAGATCAAAGGAAGATCATACCTGGTATGTTGACCTGCTCTACAGTAATATTGACCTGACCATCTGAATCCAGCGCTATCTGCTGACCATCAATTGTAATGGAGGAGGGGATCTGAATCGTAGCTTGACTAGTACTTCCATCTGATGTAGCAATGGCAAGAGCTTGTTCAATCATAAACACATCACATTGATGTGCTCGATGGTCCTGTCATTATTAAAAGAAAATTTGTTTTTATAAAGAATTCATAAAATGAACAGTCTGTTTTACCTGATGTACAGTCTACCTGACTTTATCCAGCCTCTATTTAACTGACTGTTTTACCAATCTGCTCACTGACATAGTCTACTTGACTGCATCAAACCTGTTTAGCTAACTGTTGCATTTATATCACAAAATAAACAGTTTAAATGACATTCTTGTATTCTGATTCTGATATTTTCATCCTGACATAAAAAGCTAGAAATACACATACATGATCAATTCATTAATGTCTGACAAAAATAGTCTAACAGATGTGACACTGTATGAACTGTTATATGAAAATATAGGGTTTAATGGCACTTCAGCACAATACTGGCTATACAGTGCTGATTAAAGCGAAGTTCTAAAACTCTGCATCTTCTGCTCTGTGACCAGGACAATGTATAGCTGGACGTGTATATAATACAATGTTCTAGATGCATTTTACCAATAATAAAACAATTCAGATTAGGGATCTCTGAAGTGCTGTTGCACTTCACTTGCATTTACCCACAGCCAAAATGCACATGAGAGAACCTATGGGATATATTTATTTCTCCTAAGGTCATGCTAATCTGACTAAATTTTAATGAAATGGATTTTATCAGATAAATGAGAACCATATAGCAGATCCCAAACTGGAGGTAGACCCAGATCAGTGATCCCAAAATGTCCTGGTAGATTAGCTTTGAAGCTGGTTAGGTTACTAATGCTATGAGGTGAAGCAAATAGTGTAAACCATCATTTGATGGCTTTTGTATGATGTTTGCAGCTGAGCAAACCATAAAAAGTAAACTAACGGTCCTGTCATCAATCAAGGAAAAACAAAAAGTATCAACTGATCCAAGTATTTCTCTTTTCAGAAAAAAGTACAGATTTATAAAGAATGTATCCATTAAAAGAGAAAACAAAACAGTCCTATAATTAACAAAGGGAAAACAAGAGAAGATTTTATTGAAAAAACTCATACAACAGAAGACAGAAAATTGTTAATCATCTGAAATAACTTTCACACATAAATTATGCCTGTATACTAATTTATCAGAAAACAAATGGTTACAATAGTGAATGCAATCTTATGTGGCAGTATTGTATGCTGGATTTTCTAAAAGCTGCATTTATATGAATAACCTATGAAAGCTATTTTAAAAAAAACATGGACATCACACCTAATTTTCAACAGAATGGTAGATACCCTGAATAGGGTTACAACCCCCCCACCAATTACTGTATATACTTACTTAAAAGTAAAACCTAACTGCAAAAAACTGCATAGACCCAAATCAGTCATTGCATATTGCACCTTCAGATCTGGGTCTGTGCAGTTTTTTAGGAGTAATATGTGGGGGCATTCCAGGGTATTAAGGAATGGCAGATCAGGGTCTATGTTGTTTTGCAGCTGGACTTTTGAGTAATTTGGGAAAACCATTCATAATAAATATATACTGCCAATAAATAAATATATTAACCTGGGTTAATAAAATGTTATTCTCTTAGCCTCAAACCATGTGATTTTCAATAAATTCATCAAAAGATGAATGTAAAATAGTATTAATATTGGATATATCAAAATTTTAAAAATAAAAAAAAAAAGAGAAAAAATTTTAAAAACAGGACAGCTTATTTTAGAATTAGCAAGGTGGACCAAAAAATCATTGCTTGAACAGGTTGCAGTAGGAGATAAAAATGTTTTTAAATAAACATCGAGTCTGAAATATGTTTGATAACATTAAGCTATAACTTCTGTGATTTCTAACAAATATTTACTAACTATAGGTCACAATGGATGTTAAATAGCTGCCTTAATCTAACTTTATGTCATAAAAACAGAAACAAAAGTCAGATCATGACTTTCCATAACCTGCTTCACCATCAATATTGACCTATGTTATAAACTATAAATATTTTATTGCACAAACATGTTTTTGTGTTATTTTTTTTCAATTAACCCCAGTAATGACCACCCATCCCAGTTTTATTTCAGTCAATGGACATAGCATGCCTGTTATCATTTCATATATAACTGGACATTTTCATCAGTAATGACCATCCATCCCAGTTTTATTTCAGTCAATGGACATGGCATGCCTGTTATCATTTCATATATAACTGGACATTTTCATCAGTAATGACCATCCATCCCAGTTTTATTTCAGTCAATGGACATGGCATGCCTGTTATCATTTCATATATAACTGGACATTTTCATCAGTAATGACCATCCATCCCAGTTTTATTTCAGTCAATGGACATGGCATGCCTGTTATCATTTCATATATAACTGGACATTTTCATCAGTAATGACCATCCATCCCAGTTTTATTTCAGTCAATGGACATGGCATGCCTGTTATCATTTCATATATAACTGGACATTTTCATCAGTAATGACCATCCATCCCAGTTTTATTTCAGTCAATGGACATGGCATGCCTGTTATCATTTCATATATAACTGGACATTTTCATCAGTAATGACCATCCATCCCAGTTTTATTTCAGTCAATGGACATGGCATGCCTGTTATCATTTCATATATAACTGGACATTTTCATCAGTAATGACCATCCATCCCAGTTTTATTTCAGTCAATGGACATGGCATGCCTGTTATCATTTCATATATAACTGGACATTTTCATCAGTAATGACCATCCATCCCAGTTTTTTTTCAGTCAATGGACATGGCATGCCTGTTATCATTTCATATATAACTGGACATTTTCATCAGTAATGACCATCCATCCCAGTTTTATTTCAGTCAATGGACATGGCATGCCTGTTATCATTTCATATATAACTGGACATTTTCATCAGAAGCAGATATTGTCTTCAGCTCTGAAACTTCTATTTATGTGTGAACTTTAAAACCAAAAACATTTACGATATAAGCGCAAGAGAGATACAAAGAGAAAAGGAGGGGAAGAGAACTTTGACTGGAAGACTTACTCGGAGCTGTGCTTCTGATTTGAAGGCTACCCCACATTTTTCACAGAATAGTGATTTCATGTCGGTATGTTTCCGCTCTATATGTTTTCGAATATCTGTGAATGTATAGCCATAGAAATCACACACACCACACTTGTAATCACGTTGACCATTGTGTCTGAAAATGATATTAGAAAAAACTTTTGTGTATTCAAGTCCTCTGAAAATATTCTCTTTGATAAAACCAGCATCAATCTTAAGTTTTGCCAAAATTATAAGTGGTGATGGTATTATTTAGTCTGATTACAATTCTGAAACGAATAAGCATTTTTATTTTTGTTGACATTGTTTTTCAAAAAGTCCCTTATTAAGGTCTCACATGTATAATTTCTGATAATAGTCCAATAATCTAGATGTACCAGGTACAAGAACTCTGTAGTGCAGCTAAAATTCAGATGTCCAATATGAGACTGATAGCTCTAAAAGTTTCATTTTTGAATGAGTAATTTAAAATGATTTTCTGAAGTGAACTACTTTTAGAGGTATGCCTTAAACAAATGATGAACATGTCATAATATGATATAGCAGTCCATTGGAAAATTTGACAGCCAAGAACCATTATTCTGGCAACACCGGGGCTCCAGGCACATTACATGCATGCCAAAATTCTCAAGAAGATAAACCACTCCATTCAAATGTAATTATGCACCATAAGCAAGACCATGAGATAAAAGGCAAATATGATGTAAGATTTATCAAAAAGGCATGCAAAATGAAGATAAGTGCAAATATGTGTAAAACCTTAAAATACAAAGTCAACATTGTTCTATATAAACCGTTCTTTAAAAAGGTCAAAGACCTTCTGAGTTGGAACATCATCAAATGACACAACAAACTGAATACTCACAGAAGACATGTCTTATTACATGCTGGATAGTACATCTGACTTATTCTGCACCTCTGGGTCTGCAGAGAGATTTTGTGAGCAAAGTTTATGTGCTCTTCTCCCAAAAATCCACTCACCCAGTCAGTAACATAATAAAAATATTTATTCACCCAGAATAAGTTCTTACTCAACATGCCATCATAGAAATAAAATTAAATTAATCGCTTAAATTTGATTTTTATGAAAGACTGTTTTCCAGAACTTATTCAGTGTCCCTTCTAGAACCAGTTGTAAGTAATTAAAATGGACTAATCAGCTCTCCTTCTGGTATATGTGTATTAGTACTGAAGAGTGAGAGAAAGGTGCCAGCACAAGCTGATTCAAACAAATGGAAAACCAATTTTGATAAAATGTATTTTCAATGAACAAAGTCTTGACAAAACATTCTCGTCATTAAAGAGAAACCCTGACCTTGAATTAGATTGGAAAATGCAAGGAGTATCTCACCATTCTGAGTTGGGCAAGAGAATTATCAATCCCTGCTCTACACAAAATCCCATTTATATTCCTGTACAATGCATATCTAACTGCAAATAATTCCAATGACCTTCCTTTTCCCAACAGCCATGTTATATATTTGGACAGTTATGTTGGAATTGCAGGTTAGAAAATATCCCCTACTAAACGCATGTAATTTGCAGAACAAAATGGCAGCAGCATAAGGAAGTATCCTTTGATAGGGGCTAGAAAAATTGGGACCTTGTAGCAAACCCCACATACCTGAAATCAATAAACCGAGTAGCTCTCTTCTCAAAAATAATACTTAAAATATAAATTGCACATTTAATAAGCTGACATACAAGCTGAGAATTTATGAGCAAAATCTATTCTGCAATGCTGCACTGCTTAGTCACATGACCACAAAATATAAAATATTCTACCCTGCAATGCAGAAATGAAAATCAGATGATTGCTAAATATTTTGACTGACATTACCTAATGCAACTGAAAAATTACTGGGCTTTTCCAAACATATGTTGTTTACATCATGTTCTGACAACTGACATTTAAAAAAAATGCAGGCAGCAAGAATTTTGGATGACATGACCAAAAAGTGTGATAAATGGCCTACAGAATGAGATCCATTTTGTAAACAACGTGTTTTTTTGGCTCATATGGTACCTTACTGAGCCAAAATATGTTTTGATTATTGTGAATAAAAACTAAGTTATCTACTTATCTATCTGAAGTGGATATTATGATACAAGGTCATCTAAATTTGTTAGCTCACAGAAAAGGGACCATACTATGCCTCAACCACATGGTTTTGGACAATTGCATTTCTTCAGTAGAGAATGTGCTCCAACCTACCCCAGCATTAACTGTCCAAACATATAACATGAAGTGGGGAAAGGTCAGATGAAACTTGGACTAGTAGATACCATGTTCATTCTACTAAAGATTTCACACTAACATTGCAGACTCACATCAAATGGTCAATTAAGCAATGGCAAATCTGGTTCTATAATTTCACAAAATTAGAAACTGATTAATATATGTGATGGCTAACTTTGGATTCCATTGGCTTGGTGAATTAATATCTCACCTTTTGACATGTAATTCCTTATTCTTTATATGCCTAAATGTTTTGCCACACACTTCACACAAATGTTTTGGTTCCTCATGTATCAACAGGTGCTTAGATATGTCAGATTTTTCACATCCTCTGTAAAGAAATATAAATGTTAAATATATTCTCATTTAAGAAATATAAATATCTATGAACCCCCAAATGTTATTCTTATTGTAAAGTTTAAAATTCTTTATACTGCTCTTTTTACAGAAACAAACTAATAATGTGATCCCACCCATCCATGCATGCATTGTGCCTGCATGTGTTCATGATGTTGTGCAACTTCTAAGCCATTCAGGAAAGATTTGGATGGATGGCTCAGACATGCCAACTTTTATGGTAATGAAGGTTAGAATGTTGGTCAATTAAAGTGGGAGACTGGGTTGTAACGTTGAATTATCTCACATGCCCCTGACAATTATAATCTATTAATGTCATCATTTCTTACAGCTTTTCTTTTTCTGAAAACAAAAATCTTATTGTATATATATATATATATATATATATATATATATATATATATATATATATATATATATATATATATATATAAGTTTAAACTAATATCTCTGACTCATTGAAAATAATTAAGATCAACAGGTATCCAGTAGATTTTTACTTTTCTCTTAAGTATATTTTGGTGTCTACACATTCTTTTCTTTGACAATATGAAAAAAGCAAGATATTTTAATTGGTCTATATGATGGATGTCTTGTTACTTCCTGTTGACTAGGATAATATAAAAAAAACCCCCAAGATATTTAGATTTGTTTATACAAAGTTTATCTTGTTACTTCCTATTTACTCAGAACAACTCAGAAATATGAAAAATCAAGATATTTTGATTTGTCTATATGATGACTACCCTCTTGCTTCCTGTCAACTTGGAATGACTCAAAAAAAGTATCTCTGATATGTTGTTTTAATTGGGAGAATTTTGCTCCCATTCAGGACTGTTGGGATTTCTGGACACAGTCAGGAGAGCTGGTATGTCTGTTGGTTTATATTCTACACCATTCAGGAACAATTTGGTTGGTTGGTTTACATTCTAAGCCATTCAGGAAAGATTTGGTTGGTTGGTTTATATTCTAAGCTATTAAGGAAAGATTTGGTTGACTGGTTTATATTCTAAGCCATTCAGGAAAGATTGGTTTATATTCTAAGCCATTCAGGAAAGATTTGGTTGGTTGGTTTATATTCTAAGCCATTCAGGAAAGATTTGGTTGGTTGGTTTATATAAGCCAATCAGGAAAAATTTGGTTGGTTGGTTTATATTCTAAGCCATTCAGGAATGATTTGGTTGGTTGGTTTATATGGCATTTTCAGCACATTACTGGCTATATCCTCCAAGGAAATCACAGATAAGGTCAAACTGACCTGAACTGGTTTGGTTTGGCAACTTCAAGAAAAAAACTTCAAAAGCAAGGATATGATCAGGGTTGGTCTGAATAGTTACTGAATTTCAAAGCATTCCCTTGAGGTAGGTCAAAGTCTGCACAAATTTAAAATAACTTTTAAAGCTGTTGAAGAGTTATAATTAATCAAAATAATGGAAGATTTTTCAGAAAGATCAAATGACCAGAGGTTCATATATAGTTTTCCATCTTCTAATATTAATTACTCAAGTTTTCTTAATTTTAACTGTTAAATGCTTTGGGACACAATCTTCCAAGAGAAGAAAGAAATATCTTATTAACAGTTATAAGTTAATATAGCTTCCATTGTTTAATATAAACTATGTACCAACAACATGGCAGATGACAAAAGTGCTTGTAAACCATTATACTTTATGGATACAATCAACTTAATCATTACAAAGTTATGTGAACATGACAATGTCTATAAAAAAATATATATAAGATCTCTTCAACCAATTCAAATCAATAACCAACTGGTTATGATGAATAAGTCATCAATCTTTAAATTTCAACCAATTCCTTAAATTATAAAGCTGTATTCCCTCCCAAAATCAATTTACAACTAATATGACCATTGTTTTCTTTGTAGTTCACTATGTGATACAAATATCTTACTCCCAAATTCAACTAGATCTTCGAGTTCAGCTGATTGAATCATCTGGTAATGATATAGCTGTGGACTAAAATTAGCATTGATTACACTCAGTCAGAAAGAGATTCTGAGAACAAGACTGGCTCTTCTCAAATTACAAACATGCACTGTGTTTAGATGATTCTTCTGACTTTGGACTGGATCCATTATACATTTTAGGGAAACAATAGGTTTTAGGTCAGGCAAAATTATCTGATACTGACCCTTTTGGACAGTACGACATCTGATGTGACAACCCCTGAGTAAATTATAGGTGGGCTGTGCTCAGTTGTATGTGTCACACTTAACTTTTTTTGCCTGTTTGATCAAACATATTGGGTGAGCAGCATACAGGGAAATTATTCCAGCTAATTTACATGTTATCTTGTCCGTCCGAAGGTGTATGAGTCTCCATTTCAGATTTCACCTTTATTCTTAAATCTGCATTACAGGTTTGCTCACCTCCACCCCAATACCTATTCCATTATATTTCACTTGGAGGGCAATAAAATCATGTCATGCCATTATCTGTTTGTTACATTTTTTGGCAAAAGAATGCAGCTTAAGTTGAAGTCTTACTTCTCTAAGGATTTCCATTTGTGACTTTTTACCTCTTGTCAGTACATATGCATAGGGATTTAAAAGAGAACCCCCAGTAAAAATATTGGAAACTATTGTGAACACTCCCCTCCCCTGAATACCCCTCAGTGACTCAACACAATGGGCTTTTAGGGGGGTAGAACAAAATAGAGGATTGGTATTTTACAAACACTCTCTCTAGTTGTCTGTCTGTCCTGAGCTTTTAAACATATATGTACTTGGAATCAGTGTATGAGGTCTGCTTCTATCTCCTTAATTGGCTTGTTAAAAAAATAGTCTATCCAAATACATGGTAATTATGGGGAAACAAAGGAAAAGATAATAACACACCTGTGTTGTTATCTCAAATGAGTAAATATAATGTATGGTTAATATCATGTGTTCTAATTAAAAAAATTATTTCAAAAACGTTAAAATATATGCAAAAGAAAAGAATGAATCTTATGTAGCTTCCTACAATATTACAGGTTCTATGGTATTGCAGTATTCTACGTTTTTGGTATTCTTCTGCACAGTGCCATCTATTGTGTGCTTATCTTATATACACTGGATGACCAAAATATTACTAGTTCTGCTTCACCAGTTGATTTTAGGAAAGTGTCGGGACTGCTGCCAAGTACATTGTTTCAAAAATGTACCCATAAATATCACATTTCCAAACATGGCCATATCCCACGTCTCTAGTAGAATCTATATCTTCTTATCACTGTAACAAATTGGTTGTCATCAGATAATGTCTAAAGATGTTACGCAAGAGTCAGATGACATGATTACCATATTTGTCTAGAAGCAAAAGATCAAATCTATGGAAGCATATAAAAGTCAAAATGTGAAGTATGTTAATGTAGTTTTCTGATGGCTTTTGCAATTGACAGGTGTTGACTTTAAAACTTTGTTTAACATGATTTATTACTTTTTGTTGGAAGAAATGGAGCTGATAAAACACTCTGAGGCCAATGTGTACTTTATGTTCATATTGGTAGGACAATTCTCACCGACAATCCTAGTGTCACTCACCCCCACCCCACCCAACGGGTGGTTACAGATGCATCATTTCAATTCTCTCATACACGTTTCTATTGTTGGGGGGGGGGGGGGGCAATTGCTAACTTTAAGACCCATGATACCATAGCATGTCAGGCTATACACTGCATTATGCACTGACTACAATATAATCTGCTACTGTTTTGCTGCCAATTTAATATTGTGCTGATTTTAATATTTTAATTTATATTAATTATTTTGCCTATGACAAATATATTTGCCTTTTCATGATAGTGCAACTTAAAAAAAAAGATTGAAAAAGTTTATTATTTTTGACAGTTTCATTAAATGCATTAACATAGTTCTATGTACATGTAAAAAGAAATGCCACCCTAGAGCTAAACTGATCTTAATCCTAATTGCAATCAACCAGTCGGTCTTTAAAGGAAGCAATAATCGACTCACAAAAAAGTTTATTGTTCACATTTTCCAGTTGTAAAAACCTACACAGAACTGACAATGCCATGAAGAATCTTCTCAAGCTGCATTCTCTGTAACATTGAGTATTGGAGTAAGTCATTTGTCCATGGAGTTATAATACATAATGACCAGGGTAAATGAGTATTGGAGTAAGTCATTGTCCATGGAGTTATAATACATAATGACCAGGGTAAATTAGGTTTTCATTTTTTTCTCTTAAGAAGTTTCTTGCATTTTTTTTCAGACAAGACAATTAGTTTCTGCAAAGATTTTATTTTCTTTGTTGCTATATTGATGTAACTGTTATTAAAACATGGACACACTGCTTAAGATACCACAGTCAGAGATCTTGTTATCTGCTTACCTCTTTTGTCATCCATTTTTTTCTTGAGTTGATACACTGTTTATGTTATGGGTGATTTATGGTCATGCTTTTGGATCTAAATAAATTTATTAAGTGTTATCATTGCTAACTTTACAGTTTATGGACAGCATAAGTACATACTACCTTAACTCTGCAATTCACATGCTAATAGATTACAAGTTAATGAATGTGTGTGTGTGATTTTTAATGTAGTTTTAACAATTTTTCAGTCATATCACTACGATGTCTTTAGTGCGGCAGTTTGTAGTGATGTCTAGCAGTTGGGCATCATGCCGCAGACATGTAGCATGATGTCCCACCCAGTCACATTATCTAGACACCAGGCCAACCAGTCCTAACTAACTTCTTAATGCTGAACACCTAGCGAGGCAGCTGTTAGTACCATTTTTATAAGTCTTTGATAGGATTTGGCTGGGGTTCGAACCCCAGACCTCCCGCTTCCAAGGCGGATGCTCTAACGACTAAGCCACTGGAACGGTTGTATGTATGTATGTATGTATGTATGTATGTATGTATGTATGTATGTGCACTAAATGGCACCTCAGTGTAATAGTGGCTATATGGTGCCATTCAAAAATAAAGTTCTAAAAATGTAAAATAATATAAAGAACTGTAATAATGAACATAAAGCCCTTCAAGTAAATGTAAACATGAAAGTCAGCATGACAAGAGGTAAAGATGTCAAAATTCTGTAAAATACACATTAAATCAAATAAAAGGTATTTGTACAACATAAATTTTGATAGGTGAATGCATGTAATATTTTAAGAAGAACAGTAAATAATGAAGAAAACATACGTACAGTAATTAAGGTTATTTTGCCTTCTTAAACACAGCTGAATTTTGACTTTGAAAACTGGCCCTCTTTGCAGAGACCTGTTAGGAGAGTCCATCTGCCTTTTAGAGACCACTTTTTGTTGGCAGAAGGGATTGACTCTTAAGGTTTTATTGTACATTTCTCCCATGATAAGCCCAGGGGGACCAGCTTGTTATTTAATATTATAAAGAGAAGGACAGTATAATTATCAAGGAAAGCTTTATTAGATATAACTTTCTACATTTTGTAACAGATGGGCATCAGCTTAATGCATCAAGCATGGGTTCAACATTGAAGAATGACAAGAGAATAATCAAGACAAAAATAAACTGCAGTAATATTTTCTTTACTCACAGAATCTTACTCAATATCCAAACCTTCTGAATCATGAGAAAAATGTTCAAAAGCAGTCTAAATGCTGTTAAAAGAAAAACTAATTACACTTCTCTGCAAGGGGCAGGATTCATAAAACCACATAATGGTAACACTTAACATCTGGCCTTGGTTTTCCCCAAAATAAAAACTTTGTATAACATCTACCCTGCTGTTTTATTTGTGATTATTTAGTTAGAATCTTAGAAATATACAACAAAAGAGGCAAAGACCACTTTTTGAAATGTTGGATGATGTGCAAGTTAAAATGATGGTATTTCTCAGAAATTCTAATTTCATAAATATATGATTAGTTAGTAAGAAATTAAAATCTAAATACTTTATTCTTTTCCTCTTTCTGTCTTATATATGAGAGAGTTTAAAATATTAAAAAAGAATTAGATCAGAGGTCAACAATTAAAACAAAAATTACAAGTAAACAAAAGTTGTATATTTGTACATGCTCTTATGTAATCATCTACAGGACATAAACAATTTTTGATGGTACAATTTACAATATTGTCAGCCCATGCACTTGAAATGTTTCAAAGAAAAACTTAAGCTACAATGTTTTTAAACATTACTATCACTTATGGGAAAAACAGAAAACCAAATACAACTCAAAAGAATTCTGTGGAAGGTTATGTCTTGCATTCTTACACAATCACATGTACATGTGTGTGTGTGTATTCATAATGTATAAGGTTCTAACTGCATGCCAATAAACCAAAACTGGCTCCAAATAAGTAATTACAGTAATATTGCTATAAAATGTTTCTAAAAGATCGTTTGGAAAAAAACTTGATCCAAATGAACACATGGGCCTACAAGATAAAACACATGGGCCTACAAGATAAAACACATGGGCCTACAAGATAAAAGATAAAGATGTTCAAGTTCTTTAAAAGGCATATAAAATAAAAGAAAAATGTAAAAAATATAAAATCCTTAGAACAGAGTCAAAATTTGTTGTATAAACCATATTCCCATATAAAATAAAAGCTATTTATTGGTGCTACATCACTATAAAGTATATTAATTTAATTTTCATGACAGCTTCTGTCTCACATAATGGAAGCTGATACAACTGACAAGAATGTGTTGCAAAGTCAGTGGTACTGGTAAATTAGGGACCCTTCCAAAGGTGAATCAAGTACTTGTTGTATATGTGAGAGGCACAATACCACCTCAGTTCTGCTATTGGTTCTATTGCCACTCTCCAATGAGGGAACAACTGAGTGAATTTTGTTTTCCTTTTCCTTTTATTCCCTCTTACATTGTAAAGAATTGTGTGAACGAAATGTCTTTTACCTGTAGTCACAGTGAGGACATTTGAAAGGTTTTTCTGGATCATGGATTCGTAAATGTCGCTTCAGATGTGCTTTTCTGGTGAACTTTTTAGAACAGGCTGTGCACTCAAAAAGTACCTCAGCTGGCAAATGAACCATTTTTATATGCATTTTCAGAATGTACTGGTCCTGCAAAGTTAACAGAAAGAAAGAAAACCGCATCAGCTTTCAATTTAGAATGGATAAATTATTTTTTGTGTATAAGACTCAGTCATATCACGATGACCTTCATCCTCTATATACTATAAGAGTGATGCAACAAATTACAACAAACTCATATTTTCATTTTCAGGTCATGATCAGTGTGGTTTGCATTTTTTTCCTCTTCCATATTTCTATGTTTTCCTAACCTCATGGTATAGAACATATAGTGCTATAGGATGATTAAACCTAAACATGAACTCTAATGACTTCAGACTGTTAAAGAAAGACCATGACATAAATGTACAGACTCTTGTCCCTATATTTTGTCTAATTGATTTTGTCATTCCTTTAATAAGGGAACTATCTAATGACATGCCAGTTGGGGTGTGTAACTGCCAATTAGACTGTGTAACAAATGACAATATAGTGAGAATGATATATATATATATATATATATATATATATATATATATATTAAGAATGAGTGGTGGATGGAATGAGAAAGATAAACAAAATACCAGTCAGTAAATAGCAATAATTTTACTACCTGCCAAACTGTATAACAAGTGGGATTAAGAAAGGCTCCATGCTGAAGTTAATTATGGCTGTGTAAAAACGTTAATTACGATCTGTATGCCAAATGTTTCTGAAACTTGTGTGAATTATTTTTATTAGCATGGCTGATGTTTTATGTAGTATCAGGTAATAGTGGACATTTAAGACAAAAAAATCAAGAACCATGATGCAACTGTGTTATATATAGATTCATGTTATAATGAAGCGTGTTATAGCAGGGTTTTTCATGTATTTACCTTTGAACATTTTACAATGGACAACTCCATATCTTTTAGGATATAGACTTTGAACCTGCTGATATGAATGGGGCACATTATCATGATATTGGATCAAACAATGTCCACTGCATGTATCACCCCTAATCTACACAGGTAATCATGTTTAAATATCTGAAGATTTATGTATGCTTGCAATAATATCCCACTTCAAGAATTATTTGACATCATCTGACATAACTATTTAATCAGATGAGTTAACATTAGATCTCTCAACATTTCAATATTCAATGTCCTTGACTCAGACCAAGATAAATATGTTTACTTTTATTGATAATGATCATAATATTAGACCCATTTTCATAGAGAAAATATTAGCTGTGGTGTTTATAGAATAATAAAAAAAATCAATGATTTTGATCATGTCGACAATGAACTTGATTTTGGACAAGGTCAGATAAACCAAAGCATATAATAAATATAAAAAGCCCCATAAAACAATGCACATTCAATATACATAACAATATAAAATGATAGATTTTAATTTAGAGTTAACAACTCTTACCAAAACTGATATTTCAATGTGGCTGCATTATTTCTACACATAAAGAGAGCAGAACTGACATTGACAATCTTGTCATGAGTGATTAAAGAGTGCTCGAATATGACTGGCATTTGAAAAGTTCTGAATATTTTTTTCTAAGAACCTGTCAATAAACATAATACCTACTGACAGGCCAGACACCTTTCCATAACATGATCTGACATTAGAAAATGACAGCAATGTAAAAATGCCAGACATGGAGAACAAGTCTGCTATTGCACAAAAGAGTAGAATATAAAATCTGGACCCCCTTTGGGTACTCTCCAACTGATGTCCAGGCTGACCTGCAATTCTCAGTCATATCCTTCAATTCTGAGATGGTTTCATCATTTTAAACTTGGTCACAAATCTAAGGAAGATGACCCATGTTTAGAAGGCCACTGTCTGCAACTGGTGAATGGGAAATGGCTGCTGTGAAGGGGACTGTTGATAAAGATCCTCAATAAACTCTGGAAGATATTTCTATTATCACAAGGATTAATTTGTGAGCTGTTTGCAACATACTGAAGAATCATTTGAAGCTCAAAATGGTTTATGTAAGATGGATCCTGCATCTGTTGACAGCTAATCAAAAACAGACTTGGGAAGAAATAGCCAAACAGCTACATGCCAAATAAGAAAAGATTGATCAGAGACATTTGAATGAAATTGCCACAGGTGATGAAATAGGGATTTACTTTTTTGAACTCGGCCCAAGAGAAACTTGTAACATTTGGATCTGAAAAAATGAACAGGTACCACAAAATTTTTAAGGTAGACAAACTGTCATGATAGTTTTATGTTTATTATTTTTAATTCAAAAAGCCTGGTCATCCAGGTACATGAGCCTAATTCTGCTAGTGTCACTGGATATTTTTATGCCTCCAAAGTGAAAACAAAATTGGTGGAACACTATCAAACCACCCATCTATGCACATGTACCCTGAGCTATACATGATAACATACCATTGCATAAATTTGCCATTATGGCAGACTTCCTGATGGAGCACAGCATCCAAACTTTGCTACAGCTTCCACACAGCACTGATTTAGCTCCTAATGATTTTTGGCTCAGTCTTGTTTTCAAAGATTTGCAGAGGGGCTGATGATTTAAAAACCACCAAGCAGTTGAAAGTGCAGATTTCCAGTGCATAAACAACATACCAAAAAGTAAATACAAAATGTCATTTAATAATTGGATAATCAGACACTAACAAGGAACTCTGTTGTACCGTGTACCACTCTGGTGACCTAAAGGTTATAGCATCTGCCTCAGATGTGGGAGGTTGCAGGTTCAAGCCCTGGCCAAATCATATCAAAGACTTATAAAATGGTATTAGCAGCTGCCTTGCCTGGTGCTCAGCATTAAGAAGTTAGTGTTAGGACTGGTCAGCTAGGTGTCAGGAAAATGTGACTGAGTGGGACATCATGCTACATGTCTGTGGCATGATGCCCCAGTGCTAGACATCACTATAAACTGTCACACTGCAGACATTGTAGCGATATGACTGAAAAACTGTTAAAGCTACATTAAAAATCCAAATCACACACACCCCCACCCACCCACCCACTGTTGTACTGTGAACTTTATAAGTAGATGTATGAGCTTGAATGCATTGGCAGTACCTATAGGATACACATAACAGACTATTTTTCCTTATCCCAAATGCAAATACATACATCAAAACTTGAGAAAACCAAATCACCATAAGACTGTAGAAGGGTGATAAAACTGTAAATATGCACAAAAATCAAAGAACTTTTATTTGTGAAGGGAAAAATTAATTACCATGAGAGGTACAAAGAAAAGCTGCCACTTTGCTGATATATTATTGTCAAAAAGAATTAAAAATAAAACATCATACAAAAGCAATGAAAATTTTAAATACACATATATCACTCAATGAAACTATTGCATTCCACTAAAAATTACCTTGTACATTTTACCACATATATCACAGGTTGTGGCCCCTGAGGTGTTGTGTCTCATCATATGTCTCTTTATGACATAAGCATGTTCTGCCATGAAATCACAAATTGTACAGATACATCGTGGATGATTATCCTGAAGAGACAAAACAAAAAGAATTCATTAACCATTAAGAGACAAAACAAAAAAAATTCATTAACCATTAAATCTACAATAAAGATTAACAAGCATACCATTGACTGCACATTATATGTCCACTCTGAGTCCTCTATGAAGGAACTAGTACAGCATGATTATCTCTGGAGACTGTTGGCCATGTCTCAATTACGTTGACTTTTGGTCAAGGTATGCAGTCTTAAACAAAAGTGGCTGTGCAGAAACCATTCCATCTAATTAGGCTGAACATGACCATGATTTCTGACATCTAAACCCCAGCCTATACGTTCTTTATTGTCCTAAGTGTAAGCCATTTACACAGTTTGCACAAGGAACTTGCTACACAATTAAAGTTATTCTGCAAAATCCCATTTTCTTTGAGGCATAATGTCCTTGACTTTTGACCTTTTGATCACTTATCAATAGGCCTCTTCCATACCTTAAGTGTAAGCTTTCCACAAACTTTGGTCAAGGAATGTTATCTAGAAGTAACATTATTATGCAAAAACCATTTTTCTTCTTTAAGTCAGTGATTTTAAATTTAATGTTTGAACCCCCAAATCAGAAAGCTTCTCTCTTACCCTGTCTATAAGTCAACCCAAGCTGGTGAAGATGCATCATCAAGAACTAGATGTTTTGTGCAGAAACCATGGCTCTGCTTTCAGTCTCAATGATCTGGACCTATGAGCTTCTGATCCACTAGGCTTCTTTGTAAGTCTGTGATGTTGAACTAATGTTATTTCCCATAAACCATTTTTCTTGTCTCAGTTACAGTGATCTTGACCTTTGACCTTTCAACCTCAACAATGACAGGCAGCTATCTGAAAAGCTTAGTCCAGGTGTGCGATGCTGAACTAATGTTACAATGTGGAAACCTTTTCTACAGTGATGATACATTTTGCTCCCAAAGTCAATAGATTTCTTTGATAACTCAAGCACAAGGTATCCACTAAGTGTGCTCCAGATATGTGATGTAGAATTAATGTTATTGTGCAGAACCCGCTTTTCTTCTTTCAGTCAGTGACCTAGACCTTTGATCTTTTTCGGTTACTAAAATCTATGTGCTTCTTCATTACCCACAGTACAAGCTAACCACACTGTTTGGCAAAGTTATATGAAGCAGAACAAAAGTTACTATACAGGAAAGATAAGTTAATGGTTAGATAAACACAAGGACAGGGTCATAGCAAAATAAATTCCACTAAAAGGAAGACATATAAAAAGGAATATACTGGGAGGAAAACAGCATCTTAAATTCATATTCATATGAAATATTGATGAGATTCAATAGTAGATCATACTCAAATACTTACTGCAATATTTTAGCTTGAATTTGAACTTAAAAAAAGATGTCAATCATTATAATTAAATTTTACATCTATCCTTGAAAGAATAAAGAGAATTATGTAAAGAAAATATATTACATATATTCAGTTAGACCACTAATATACTTTTGTATAAATAGCATTTAAAACAGCAATAAATATCAGTTATTTGCATAAAGTCAGTACTTTTTTGGCAACCTGCCATGAACTGATACTATGTTAGTGAAATCATAACATGAACTGAACCCATGTGAGTAAAATCTCCATACATACACAACCTATATGACAACATTATGTCAATTTAGAAAATGCAAAACCATTTCCTAATTGCTTAATTATGTACATATATTTCCTGATGTTGGAATTTGGGAGTAGCACCAACTGCACTAGCATATAACTTTTGTTCTTAAAAAAACATTATTTTCACCTAAGTTTTCAATGATATTTAACAAGAAGACGTTTCCCACAAAAACACAGGCAGAAAGAGAGAAAGCCAACATTGTGTAGATGGACTTGACACCAAAGCATGAGGCAATGAAACTCAACATAAAATAGCCAATTTGAGTTGATAAAAGTTGATAACAGGCCCTTGTAAATGTAAGAAGGTGAAGCATTTATTGAGTTTAAAAAGCTAAGCAAGAGTGACTTGATTAAATGGCAAATCAAACTGCTGCATAAAATACAGACAGATGAGTTAAATGTGTTTCTGATCAAAAACATCTGTGAAAATGAGGGAGAGAGAGAGAGAGATATTGCCAAGCTGCAGTCTCAATAAATAATCACTGCTCAACTTACTTTTTGAAAGATAAAACCAGGCTAGACTTCCAAATTTCGATTAATCCCACTTAAGTTTTCACTTCTTGGTTTTATTTGGGTTTATCAACCATGACTTCCTTAGAAAAAAGATATACCCTGCACTTGATGAAACACAACACAAGCATCTGTTGATTTCATGCCCAAATCTTCAATGACCACAAGAATAGCTTCCATGTATTAAGACTGGGATTCAGTAAAAGTGCTTCCATTTAAAATCTACACAAATTATTTATTTAAACTGAGACAGAAAGTGAACAAAATGTGCATTTATATCGGTTTTCCTTCTGGACACAATTTCATATAACAGATGAAAATGCAATTTGTCTAAATATGTGGCAAATTCCACCCAAGTTCTGCTTGAATAATCAACTCATCATGACCTACTAGATATTTTTAAAAAAATGTTCCAGTGTAGGTTTACCTGTTAAAACATAACCTGTAAGAAAATGTGGAATACCAGCTCTCTCTCTCTCTCTCTCTCTGAATCGTTGAACTCATTGATCAATCACACTTTTAACTTCATATTTTTCTTTTTTTATTAATATTTAGAGTTTTTCATGTTAACCTAAAGCTATTAGTTATGTGTGCACTGCAAAGGGCCCTGCTCAAAACAGTCTGCTCCATAGGACTCTAAACAGAAGAACAGGTTTTGGGAAAGTTATGAGAAGATGAGCAATCAGGGGTCAAGACTACTCTAAATGATGATAAGGAATTCTTGAAATCCAACTCCTTCAAGAATTCATCAATAATGGTAATACCCCATGTAAAGATATGACACTGGGTGACAAGGCCCATAACTCTGTCCATAAATGGAAACGACAAAACACAGGTATATAAAAATATGTTGACCTCAGATTCCATTACACATGTTGAATGGTTTATGAACTATACTGATTAAGTGCCACAGCATTTTGTATAAAATGTGAAGTTGATAAACAAGGGCATAACTCTTGTTTAAAATGATGCAGATGAGAAAAAACCCATAAAGTGTACATCTTCAAGTAAGCTGAAGAGACAATATTTGTACCAAATTTTATCAGAATATTTTGCAGATATTTCATGCAACATTCCAAAATTTCTATGTGCAGACAAAACTATCCTTGAAAATGAGCAAAACTCTATCAAAATAAATCAGATGACACTAAACCCATAAAAGGTACATGCAAGTCTTTGAGACGATGTTCATACAAAGCTGCATTCCTGTAGAGATATGAAGTTAATTCTCAAAAGCCATAACAAAATCTGAGTTTCAAGACAAAAGGCACATCTAGATCTATGAAACAAGCTTCACATAAAATTGCATCAGAATGTGTTTTTGAGTGGTTCTTGAGCTTTTCCAGTCACAAGCAACATTCCATCTGAAGATATTAAGTTCACTGTCAAGGGCTATAACTTCATCCAATAAAAGTCCCTCTAAGGAACCAAGGCTGTACTGGCCAAAAAGAATTTCCAGGAATTCATGATAAGACTATCTTCTATTTAACTGCAAAGTGTTAAAACTGTCTGGTGGCCACACTGGAATTAAAATCCATACCACTTTCATTTAGGACCAACAAAATATCACATTAAGTTTTTTGTTGAAAACCCCATGTCAATGTGACCATGCATTTGGTAGAAGTAGCTATATATATATATATATATATATATATATATATATTATAATTTTGATTATGTAATACTTACTTGCTACTGATGCATTCTATTAATCTTTCCAAGATGCTGCATCCAAAATCCACACGTCTTTCTCTAACTAGTAACTGGAGGATCAGATTTTAAACGAATATGATTCCAGTCTGATTCCATAGTGACAGAGACAACATATGTAATACCTTCTTTTTCTGACTTGGACCAAGACAACAGGTTGCTTGCTTTGGTGTTGTGGGTTTAACACCATGTTTCAGTACATCATAAGCTATACATGGTGGCCAGTACATTTGGTGGAGAAAGCAAAATAAAACCCAGGGAAGAACATCTGACCCAAGCTTTCTCACGTACCTTGACTGAACCAAGCTGAGACTTGAACCCACAAAGACAGAGTTGAGATAAATGATCCATAAGAACATTTGGCCATCCAGGGGACTCAGATTACTGTACATCCGAGTAGGGTGGGAGGAGACAATCTTTGCAATAGTATAATTACAATTAGTTTACTTCACCCCACTACATTTTAATAATAGTAATACATTACATGCAACTACTGCATTGCTGAATTACCACTTAGGAAAGAGGTTGATGGCCCCAAACATAAAATGGTATAGAAAACAATGTCTTTGCTTTACTATAGGAGTGTTCTCTACCATAAGCTGGTAGATCATTTATCCACATTTTGTTCTGTCATGATTGGATCCAACAAGTAAATGTCTTTGCTACAGTCACCAAAGATGAAAGGTTGTTGTTATTGTTGTTGTAGGGTTTAATGCCATTTTCAGCACAAGATAGGCTATACATGGTGGCCAGTATAAATGGTGGAGGAAGAACCCGCGCAAACCCCAGAAAGAACCACCAATCCACAAGAAGCTACTGGCAAACTTAAGATGAAAGGTAAAAGGATGAAACAGAAGTGCAATACTACCAGAAGGCTGCTTTCACAATGTCATCCAAAGAGGAGTGAATCAAGATGCAGTAATAACACTCACCTCACAGGTTTTAATTCTCATGAAAAAGAAAGGTTCCTCTTGGTGATGGATTGACAATCTCTTTTGATAGTGAAGGCAATCAACCTGGAAATAGTGTCTGGCAAAATATCAGAGAAAAACCTGAAAGGCAGAAAACAATTATTCTGACTTTTCCTTCTCCATTTGGAGGAAGCCAAAAAAGACTGTAAAGGCCTAACTGGATAAAGGAGCCAAGTTTGATCATCCCCAGCACAGCTATGACTTAAGACTGGTCATTCCTTCCCTTTTCTGGTCCTGAGAAGAGGAGGATGATTGTTGTAAGGGTAAGATTCTCAAAGGAGGCTTCACTAAGAGATTTAAGAGGTGTATTTTAAAATTGCCAAAAAATCCACATGAAATGTTCCATCTCAGCATTAATTAGATACCAGTCTGTAGAGCTCAAAATACCTGATGAGATCAGAAAGATGAGGATCTGACCCAATGGTGAAACTCCTGCAGAACTTAGAAAGAGCTTCCCCATATATCTTCATAGTAGAAACAAAGCATTCTCTTTGCTCAAAATGAAAGAGAAGAAATGGAACAGCAACTGCAATTTAATTCAAAGGGGACAGTTAGGATCAACATGTTTCCTGTTGCACCAATTACAGAAGATTCTCCTTTTCACATTGTAAACTTTGGAAGTGGATTGCCCAGGTGATGCAGCTGAGAACTTAAAATGGTCTAGGTAGATCAATTGTTTGAGATGAGCCAGTGTGAAGGTGGATAATCTTCAGGTTGTTGTGCAGGAGGTTTGCTTTACTTTGGTTTGGTGCTTTATGGCACAGCAACACAAGCAGGTTATTCAGTAAGGAGACAATTGGAGTAAAGTGCCATGCCAAAGGACACACCACAGTAGCTGACCCATGATTGTGCAATGAAATGATTTGAACCAGAACCCTTTAGGTTGTGAATCCAGAATGCTAACCAATGTGCCATCTAGTGTGCAAGAAAGACTCCTATTTTGCCACTGCACATTCATACTCTGTGGTAATCTGCTGGGCTTGTCTACCAACAGGTCAAGTAGATCACTGAACCATAACCGTTGAGGTCAGGATGAGCTGAGGCATGGTGGAGAACCTTTGGAATTGTTTTGAAAGGTGGGAAGGTGTAAGTGTACAGACAATCTAACTTCAGACTGAAGGCATCCATGGTACAGGACCACTAATTTGGCACTGGAGAGACATACAAAGGGAACTTGCTGTTCAGTCTTGTAGTGAACAAGTCCACTAATGGTTTACCCCACAGTTGAGAAAGCATCTCTGCTACCGACAGATGCACAGACCATTGTGTGTGCACTATGTTGCTGAGTATATGCAGGCTGACTGCCAGGATATTCATTTTGTCCAGAAATATGGTGGATTCTGAGAGTGATTTCCTCTGAGATTTAACAATTGGAGGCACTTTGAGATCTTCATACAAAAAGAAGGCGCACAAGTACATCTCAGATGCCTGATGTATGCTACAACTGATGTGTTTTCTATGGCAACCATGACATGACACCTTTTGATGCTGACTTGTTCTTGTGTGTCTAGAAACACTGCCCAGATATTTAGGATGTTTATAGGCAGAGTTTATATGAAATGACCATTCCATGATGAACCTGATGCATTTGGGTATAGAAAAGTGCAGAGTTTGGTATTGTGAATTGGGACTCTGGTCAGGAATTGATTCCGATCTAACCACTAACACATTTGGTGATGAAAATCGGAATCCGAGCCAAGAGGTAATGGTGACCAAACACTGAAATCTTGGCTGCAAGACCCACTATGAGTGACAGAATCTGAGTGGTCCTCTTTGGTGGGATATAAACCTTTCCTTGATTGGTGAGGAAATTCATCCCAACATACATAAAATAATGAAATGGGATGAAATCTGACTTCTCCAGGTTGGGGATTAAATCCAGATGAATCATTTTTAATCAACAGAGGGACAGGTCCTTCAGTAGGTCATCTTTGAGGATGTTGTGGGCGTTATCTTGTGACGATGAGGAAGCAGGGCCTTTCTGTGTCCTTCTAAAAGTATGGCTACATCACCTCATGTCCAATACTTGATCTGTCCATCTACAACATATAGGTCAGCTGTACATGTGTGCACAACCAGTGCATGATTGGCAGGTCATGTATGTATTCTACATTTCCTTCCTGTGCCCACACTTAAACACACCCAGCAAAATATTAATCATTGAATGAGACAAATTACAAAAGAACTCCAAAATAACCGTGAACCAAACAAGGGTAGATAATACTTACCTGAACACATTATTAAGAAGGGGTTAACAATGAACAAAAAGCATTGTCTACTGAGCAAGGTATAAAACACTTTCAAAATTAGAACAAAGAACACACAACACACTCAAATAATGCAATGACTTGGGAAAAAAAACAATCATCTGATACCAAAAGGTACATGATTTGCCAAAAGATTTTTAAAAATGACCAAAAAGGTTAATATTTTATTGATTAGTACATGTGCAACTCACATGAAGTCCATTGAAAAAGAGGTATGAGTTTTCTGTACGCTGGCTATGACTAAGAAATCAGACTAGGATCATGTTCTTTTCGATTGTGGTATTCAAATTACATACTGAAGGATTTTATTCTTGTTGTTTTAAGTTTAATGCCATTTCTCAGCGCAAGATGGGCTATATATGGTGATCAATCCAAATGGTGCAGGCAGAACCTGGAAAAAACCCTGGTAAAAACCAATGACCAATGGAAAGCTACTGGCAGCTTTCTCATACCCACATTGGCTTAGACAAACAAATCAAACCCATGTGGACAGAGGTGAGATGGCACTGATTGGTAAAAGAAAGCACTTTCAACCACTCAGCCAACCAGGGCCCCACTAACCGGAGGAAGGAATATTTTACTTGAACTGGAGACCTGGCATTGAAATAACTGTAGGTAATTTAAAGTTTGGTGTCAATTTTCCCAACAGTCTGGCAGAAGTAGTGACAAACTAATTTGTGCAAACTAATGCCAGACTAAAGGCCATCACATAAGCTCTTATGGTGTATAATCAGAAGATTATAAAATCTAATGTTAATGAGACAAAATCAATAATTGGCTCATTATGTTGATGAGATTCTGAACAGACCTAATTGCATCAGAATATGTTCAAAGGTTCCCAAGCTATTCTGGTTACAAGGATTAACTGTAAGGGAGATGTAAAATTGATAATGTGTAATTATGCCACCAAAATTGAACCTGAAAAGATAAAACCTCTAAACACTACATCTATGTGTCATAGGCAATTCACCTACTATTCAATTATGTGCAAAGGTTCCTGAGCTTTGGTGGTTACAACAGGGGTCTGTTCTTGGACCTGTTCTCTTCATTCTATACACTCAGCCACTCTCAAGTGTCATAGATCATCATCCAGTGTCTCACTAATTGTATACTGATGACACCCAAATATACAAATCTAGTCACCCAACTGAAGTTG
The DNA here is from genome assembly GCA_016617855.1 of Megalonaias nervosa. Lineage (NCBI taxonomy): Eukaryota > Metazoa > Mollusca > Bivalvia > Unionida > Unionidae > Megalonaias > Megalonaias nervosa. The sequence goes on along the minus strand of JAECUM010028396.1, from coordinate 4,796 downwards.
ATGTTACCATCCAAGGTGTAGAGAGGTGCATTTCTGACGTGAAATCATGGATGACATGTAACAAGCTGCAGATGAATGATGATAAAACTGAAGCCATTCTGATTACAACACAAAGACTTCCTCATTCACATCCTTTACATCAAACAATAAATATCAGCAACACCAACATTAAATTCACAGTCAGTATGAAACCTAGGTGTTACTCTCAACAGTAGTCTCACACTGCACCAACATGTCATGAACATATGCAAGGCTGCATATCTTGAGCTGAGACGCATCAGCTCCATTCGTAAATATCTTTCAGTTGACACCACTAAAGCACTTGTGTGTTCCTTAGTACTTTCAAGATTGGACTATTGTAACTCAATTCTGTCTGGTTCGGCTCAATATCTACTCCAAAAACTTCAAAACACTGCTGCTCGGATCATCCTTAGAGTACCACAATCAGAGCCAACCTCCCCCTGCTCTGTACCCTACACTGGCTATCCATTCGATCCAGAATCAAACACAAAATTTGTTCTCTGTGCTATGTTTCACTGACGGGCTCCAGTCCACCATAGCTATCTGACCTCACCCATGTGTACACACCAGCAAGATACTTACGCTCCTCTTCTTACAATCATACACTCATTGTTCCCACTATGAAAACGAAGTCATTTGGACAATGTTCTTTTGCATACCAGGGCCCAGCAACATGGAACAAATTTCTCACTGAACACAGACACAAAGACACAGTAATCTCATTCAATAGCACTCTCAAAACTCATCTATTTCGACTGCAAGAACAAACTTAAAGACCTAATAATGTTTCCTACCTTAAATATTTTCAGCATGTTTTATGTTTTCTAATTTCATGGTGTTTGTTTTTATGTAATCATATCATTGTATATGTTTTTATGTTTTAGGTGCTGTCTAATGTTGTAAAGCACTTAGAGCTTCTAAAGATTAGGCACTATACAAAGTCCTCATTATTATTATTATTATTATTATTATTACAAGAAGTCTAAATGGATGGACAGACAGAATGATGGACAAATGGAACAGATGATTACTTTAGAGCTCTCACATCTTGATGCAGGGTCCTTTTATGTCATTATTTTCACTTACAACATTTTTATGTACAAAACACTTCTTTGCTATGTGTAATTTCCAGAATACTACTCTTATTATTGACATAAATAAGTATCGAATCATTCAAGTTATGATTCTCTGCAAATGATCTGAAAAGAAGTGCTAGTGGGCAGGGCAAATAATTTTTTTCCAGTTCATAGAGGTGTGAACCAAAGACATTGAAATGGGCCTGACCAATCAGATTGCTAGAAATCATAATGAAAAAATAATTATTTTCCAGTGAACAAAATTCAATTTATAGTACTGGGGTCCTCTACCTTTATCCTGGCAGCTGTCTACATGTAAAGTTAAGTGTGCATGTGTGCAAATACAAGTTCTTCTCTTTTCTCTATGTTTTAATCAAGATTTACTGACATGAAACAAAATTACGTATATGATTTATGCATTAATCTCATTAATATTACTACTTGCAAACATTTCTGATATTAGTAAGCAAGGATGAACAAGTATACAATCTATTTGTCTTTTCTTGTTGAAAAGTTTACAAGTATCACAAGTAAATAAAATAACATGTCTCCTGGTGTGCTCTCAATACGACTTTGCAATTAAAGTCCATGGCCATGTTTCTCTTGAACTGGGAATGGATCACATAGCAAACTAAAGGTATTTTTAAGAAAATTTAGTTCATGACCAGAAAATAAAAGACCAAGCCTTAAGATCATAACAGCTTGAATTTGAGATATGAGTTTTTAATCTCAGACAATCACATGTTGTGCAATGAAAGTAAAGTCCTTTTTGATTGGCTGACATGAAAATCTCAAGCTGAGAAGTTGCATGATTTTCAGGCCTACAAGCAATGACTTCTGTACTCTCCTAAAGCTCTGCTCTATAATAAAAAGTGATAAAAAAAATGTAAATTCACCAAATTAGGCATATTTCTTCTATATAAATTAAGTTTGCACATATTCTCATTTGAAATTATGAAAAGTATCCTTTAATAACAGTTATCCTTGTAAAAGCTGTACTGTTTTACAGTAACATGCTTTACCTTAAAATGTTCTAGTAGCTCCTCCTTGTCTAATGTGACATAGTTACAACATTTACATCGGCAGATGTCCTCAGCATGGGTAATAATATGACTCTGGTACTGTTGCTGGTAGAAGCCCTGAAAGTTACACTTGGGGCACTTCAGCTTCTCCAGGTCAGACTCTGTGGACTTCAAACCTGCAAAACAATAAGAGATTCATGTCTGTGGTTCCTGCTAAGAAATTTTGCTTTCAAAGTACTGCATAAGGTAGGTGTTTGCTAAAAACACCTGCTTTACACCTAATGGAGGGGCCCCGAGTGGCCAAGTGGTCTAAAGCAGTCACTGTTCTGGATCACTGCCATCTCACCTCTGCCTGCGTGGGTTCGAATCTTGGCCTCGGCCAATGTGTGTATGTGAGAAAGATTGCCGGTAGCTTCTAGCAGGTTGGTGGTTCTTTCTGGGGTTTTCCCGGGTTCTTCCTCCACCATTTGTACTGGCCGCCATGTATAGTCTATCTTGTGCTGAAAAATGGCATTAAACCCTATAACAACAACAACAACAACAAATTTACACCTAATGGATGCAAGGACCTCTATGGATTTTCCACTTAGCTCAATCATGATGATGGTCACCTATTAAATATACCTTCTGGAGACATCATAACAATTTAATAGCTCATGCTTGTTTTACCCTTGAATTTTAAAAAATCTTCAGGGATATTTACTGTATATACTCGCTTACAAGTTGTATCAAACTGCAAACAACAAAGATCCAAATCAGCCGTAGCATAGTACACCTGCAGACCATGGTCAATGTTGTTTCTTGTACATGATTACACCTCACATACTGCACAGACCCAGATCTGCCTGTTCATTATGCTATGGCAGATCTGGGTCTGTGCAGTTTGCAGTTGGTCTTGTCCATGTAAGTGAGTAAATATGGTAGATACTCTCTATCTGCCTCCCATTCAATCCTACAATCCATTCACCTGACTGTTACCACATCTGCTACACTACTAGGTGGAAATTCACAAAATATTTTAGTTTATGTTTCCACAGAAGCAAACATTTTTTAAGGGTGTCATCCTTGGTTCCCACCAAACATAGTCCCTGTATGAGGGTCAAAGGTCCACCCCAACTTAGTCCCTGTAAGTGGGTCAAATATCCCACCCCACTTAGTTTCTGGAAGAGGGTCAAAGATGCCACCGTACTTAATTTCTGGATGAGGATCAAAGGTCCCATCCCACTTAGTTCCTGGAAGAGCATCAAGGGTCACACCCCACTTGGTCTCTGGATGAGAGGTCAAAGATCAGATGTGCAACAATTACAATGATATTTCCAAATAATTATTTACTTACCAAACTTTATATATGCAATCACAGAATGAAGTCACATTATATATATATATATATATATATATATATATATATATATATATATATATATATATATATATATATATATATATATAGAAAGAATACAAATCATATGACGAATAACAGTCCTTTCAAGTACACTGGATCCAAGAAGGGATCACGTGTGTCAGGAAATGATTAAGATAAATGCAATAAACTGACAACGAACAGTGGAAAACTAGCATCTAACTAGTCTGGGCGCTTTCGACTCTTAATGAGTCTTTTTTAAAGGCATATACAAAACATAGACAAGACAAGACATCGAAGAGTTTAGCCGCCGACTAAGACTGAAAGCCCATTTTTACCTTGCAGGCCATAAATAAATCAGAGGAAAATATAATCTGCGACCAACCCATATTCAGTAAGAAAAGTAATTGGGCCCCACCAAAAAGGTCAATTCCAAATCTAGAAGCCTTTATCAACTCAGTTGAAAACGACCCTGCCAGACACATCAACCATACTAACAGATACTCTAATTTGACAAAAGAAGAAACAGATGCCCTACACTCACTGAAAAGCAGAACAGACATCATAATTAAGCCTGCAGATAAGAGTTCCTCTGTGGTCGTTATTAATAGGGAAGATTACATTAGTGAAGCAAGTAGACAACTAAGTGACGCTAGGTTCTACCTAAAACTTGACCATGATCCAACACTGGAATATGCAAAAACCGTCACAAATATTATTGAGGAGCTGTACCAAATCGGGCACATAGACCAGCAAACGAGAAACTACTTCAGCCCAGAAAACCCAAGGGCAGGTAGATTTTATCTTCTTCCTAAAATCTACAGACAAGGAAACCCGGGCAGACCTATAATCTCCGGTGACGGGCATCCCACAGAAAGGATATCAGAATATTTGGATCATTTATGAGACCACATGTCCACAAATTACTTCAGGACACGACAGATTACCTCATAAAAAGCAAAGCAGCGAACCATTACTGCCATATACTTTGCTTGTTTTCTTAGACGTCACATCTTTTGTATACTAACATACCGCACAACGAAGGGATACAGGCGTGTAGAGAAGCATGGGAAACAAGAACTGTAGATAATCCACCCACACACTTCCTAGTTCAACTCCTGGAGCTTGTCCTAAAACTCAGTAACTTTGAATTTAATGAAGAAAACTATCTTCAAATCAACAGAACCTCAATGTGTACAAAAATGGCCCCTTCGTATGCTAACATTTTTTATGGGAAAACTGGAGGGTCAACTTTTAGCATCGGTTGAACTTACACCATACCAGTGGGTACGCTTTATCGATGATATAGAAATGAAG
>JAECUM010028395.1:0-44264 GCA_016617855.1 Megalonaias nervosa | reverse complement strand
ATCGTGCAAGCTGATATTTATAATAGCAATCGTTTGATGAAGAAGACGCAAGCTGCACCTCTGCTCTGCAAACACTAGAGTTAATACTAGCAAATGGCATAAAATAAGATATATAGAATTTCACATTTTTAAATTCTGTGACTTTAAAAGCAATATTAATTAATTTAAAAAAAAGGTGGTGGAACCTAAATACGCAACTTAATTTCAGCTTTCCCAGAAACTTTGGAAAGGACAAGAACAATACACAGTAAGCTAAAATGAAAAATTCTGTTAAGATCAACTCAGTGAATAAAGACATATTAGTAAATATTTCTCTGCTACGTTTTTCAATCTTCTGTTGGGCTGAGAAAGGAACAAAACCATACCTTATAGATAATTTAAAAAAAAAAAAAAAAACAGAACCCACTCGATACTTTTTATCCATTGCTAGATGGTTTAAACAATTGAGTTTTCTATTCATGTTTTTTTATTTTGGTAGGGTTTATAAAATGAGCAAGACTTCTTAAGCAAGATCTATAGAATACAAATACCATCTATGAAAATAAAATATCGGTGATTTCCAAGTGATACGTAAAGTTCGGAAATTAGCAGAAAGAAACCTTTGATATAACAAAATTTTCCCTGCTGGACAAATTTTTTAAAATTTTTTTATTTATCAAAAACATATTGCATTAACTAGCATTAGCGATCATCTTAAAAAGCCACCAAATCGACCTTCAACTGAGTATAATGTTTTAAAATTATTGGATGGAATAAATGTCGACAGTGCGCTGTGAATAAAATCGAGCAATAATTTGTATAAGAAACACGCTGACACGTGGGCGAAATTACGATTACTCTTCTGGTGTCTAAGGCAAAGATGATTATATCTGGATTCCCTTTCCCCTCCGCCTACTGAATTCACAAGATCTTTTAGGAAACAAACAACATGCTGATAGCTTGTTGCAGTCAAATTAATATCATAAATAAAAAGCATGCCCCATTCGTGTCAATAAGTTGATAATTTTCAACCTCTATGAGGCATATAAAACGAAAGGTAGTTAATTCTATTTATTTATAACAGAAGTAGAAGTAGTAAAAGTAAAATATTTACGCACACATATCTTACATAAATTAACACGTACGGCTACAATATACCGCTTACCCTTTATCCTAGAATGAACCCTTTGCGTCTCTTTATACAACGCATAGGGTCAAAGTGGTGTGCATCTTGCACCACGATGGATCAATGCCGATAAGTAAAATTACTCTGCAGTTTGGAGATCCACCATTCAATATGATATATTATACCTACACCGACCAGTTCAATGGACACATACATATATGTCAAGAGTTAAAAAAAATATATCCCTAAATTTTAGTCCATTTTTTGTTTGGAGAAATAATTTACTAAAGTAATATTGGTAAATGATTTGACTGCAATTTGAACTAGTTATATTTTTTTGGAAAAACGGTTTGACTTGTTTTTGTATAACGTAAAATATCCCATGTTCATCAGCCATTTCCACTGTCAAAATCTTCAATTTCGGATGTAATTAGTTCTTGCAAATTGCCTTCCGCAACTTCCTGGTAATGACCTAGGGATCGTACCGTGAATGCATGACGATAGCTACCCATTGGATCACTTCGGCTATTTACGAAACAAAAATTTACCGAGTTGTTACAAATGATCATTTCTTTCATCTTTGACCTCTCAGTTAATCGCACAGTCCATCCAATCTTAGAAATAGCTGAGGTGGTTCGTATCTTTTGGATTTCGTTTTTGCGGCGAAATTTCAAGCTAAGAAGATGTTCAATTTTTTCTGTAATGCCACAATTGAGGCATATTTATTTTTGTCTTGCAGAAATAGCTTAGCTAGCTCCGAACGGCATGTTACTACACTGTTAAATTTTAAACACAAGTAATTCCTCAAATTTGTCCGGAATCCCATAATGTCTAAATGAAAACGGTCGGTTTGAAAACATCGGAACTTTTTAAGATTAATGTTGCACGAATCTTTTGGATGCCGTTTCGTAACGTTCAGTATGACGCAACAATATCATTACATAAGTGTGCAACCAATGGTTGAGTGAGACGCTGGTGTGAATGTACATGCGGTCAACAGAGTAAAATCTAAAATAAAAATGGCGTCGCGTTCCAGTAGGATTCATAAGCAATTAAGATTTCTTAAACGTGGAACTAAAGGTCTACAGAACACAAACACCAAATAGAAAATTAAAATATGAGTGAGTTCTTTTGTTATATAAAAAAAAAACTCTTAAGGGAACAGATAGAAACTTCCCCGCCCGCCGAAACAATTGCAATAGCATTATCTCATCCTCCCATCAGCGTCAATAAGTTAATAATATTCTACCTCTAGGATGACATATAAATGAACTGCAGTTAATTCTAAAATAATTTTTAATGACCTTAAGTATTAGAGCAAAGCATTTATACAAATAATTTTCACACACACACAAACATAAATGTGTAGAATATGCCTAAACCGTTTCGCGAAATCGCGTTCTGCACGGAATATTTTGCCTCTCATCCTTCATTTTAACCCCCATACATAGCACGGAGCAGGGGCCACGGGTAGCCGAGTGGTCTAAAGCGCTCGCCTGTACTAATCACTGCCATTTCACCTCTGTCCGCGTAGGTTCGAATCTGAGGCTCGGCCAATGTGGGTATGTTAGAAAGTTTGCCAGTAGCTTCCCGTGGGTCGTCTGGTCTTCCCGGGGTTTTCCCTGGGTTCTTCGTCCACCAGATATACGTCAGCACCAATCATAGCCAGCCCATCGTGTGCTGAAAAATTACGTTAAACCAAGGGTGGGCGAAATACGGCCCACGGGCCGAATCCGGCTTGTTTTATCCATTAATTATATTGTAGGGCGTGGCTTTAAAAATCAGTTAGACGACCTGTGCCCTGGAGAAAGTTGCCGTGCCTGCGTTAACCAGCAACAACAAGAACAACAATAACAACAACCCACTGGGTAGAAGGGGTTTTTCTCACATTCCTATATGTGTATGATAGTATTTTACTGTGTAGTACATGTTACTATTTCAGATTTGCTTTATATAATGGTCCAGTCGTCTGGTTACTTACCTGCTGATATAAGTGCTACAAGGTATACTGCCAAGTCTCATGAAACAGACATTAACTTCTGAAGATTGGCCGTTTTATTTGAGCGTTTACAACATTTCTGGATTTGACATACTTGTTAAAAAATAAATGATGAAAATTCATTTTCACTCAGAAACAAGTATTTCGGCTAGTACTGCCTCTATTATATTCCAATATGCGGGAAGAAAATCTTAAACTACTTTAATTTTTTGGAAACGATATAGAGGAAACACACAATAAAGTTACCGGATATACAGCACAGCAGCATAAAAAAAATCATATGTAAATCATGACTATCCGCTTCTTCAGTTGGTGGGTGGAGGTGGGGCGGAATTGAGTGTGAATGTGTGTTTGTATATATAGATGTGTATAATAACATAAGTAAAGAGTTACGGAATATTTGATTGGTAAATATTATTGCGCATACTGCGTACGTCTGATAAACTAAATGGATGGCTGTAGTTTTGCTAAGATTGAATTAGGAAAGATATTTTCATTTAGACCGAACTCACCACGACTTCAATTTTAGCATCTATTATTATTATTATTATTATTATTATTATTATTATTATTATTTCCCATTATCCTGCTACACCATGTCCATTACATATTTCCTTACTACCTCCATGCATAGCATTAAAAGTATATAATTATATTATACATTTTGTAGATGTTATAGACTTTTCGCCACGTATGGTGTCTGTCCCTTGTTCCCAGCCTGGAACTTGGTCAAAACATTTTGCTTCTCTGCCTGATAGGCACGATAATGCCAGTAATTCGCTATAAAACTTTGTTGGGCGAGTGGCAGCAGAAAAAAAAAAGATAAACAGATTGCAGGTTTTATGAGCGTTTATCAATTTTCATTCTTTCTTTTTTCTTTCTTTCTTTCTTTCTTTCTTTTCGTCTTCGTTTGTATATTTTCCCTTCATTCATTCGTGTAGGTGTGAAACATTTGTCTTGGATTTTGTGCTTAGTATTTGTATTGTAGATGTTATTTTTCTTCTTATGATGAAGAGATGGTTTAGCTTGAAACGTTGGGTACTACTTGGCATTTCTTCTCCAAGGTTAAAATAGAGGAAGGATGAGAGAAAATGACTAGAACATAATGGTGAAGAGGTGATGGATGATTGGAAAGTAATGGTAAGATCCCAACCATTAATACCATACATCTCACAGTCTGTCAAAAAATAACGCATATTTAATGGCAACGTAGAACAATTTTATTTCTTAGCCAACAAATAAATATCGTTGCAGTATTTATTGTTTGATTTTCATAATCACTCAGATCCAAGTCTACATGGGATCGTTTTCAATCCATTCTGTAATCTGTAATGTGTAAGTTAGGGTTCCACTTAGATAATAAAGTAATGGAAAAAGAAAACAATAATCAAAAACGGCATTTCAATGTTTAAATCATATTTGTAATATATGTAAATTCCTGTTGCTAATGCGAGATGTATAGAATGTTATAAATTTTCGGTCATTTTCGAGGTCTGAACATGCAAGTATTTCTTGTATGATTTTATCATTTCTTCGGGGGCTTGGGGGGGGGGGGGAGGGGATGAAATATAACCAAGAAAAGGAATATGGCCATATAACAAAGATAAAGTATGGTTACTTTGCAGAAATATAAATGTTCATGGACAATCGAAAAATAGTACTAGTATTTGTCCCCACTATGAAACGTGATCAGAAATGTTATATAACGGATCTACTCGAGTCGCCGTTATTTTATGTCATTACAAACATATAACTAAAACAGGATTCATTCAGTGAGAATATGCAATGGAAGAGGTATTGTAATTCATTATCGTAAGAAGAACAATTAATATTTAAGTTTTATTAGTTTTGATTAAATGACGGTGTACAAACTAACGTTTATTGTTTATGTCTTTAATTGGTTTAAAGTATATAAAAATAGACTTTTAAATCTGTATACATTTTTGTGCTTGTAATTGTTTTTCGCTATTGTCATCTGTCTTCAAAAGTGGAACCGTAGGTCTCGAATACACTTGGCTAGTTTCTCAGTCTTGCTTTTATATGTGATATATGTATATATATATATATATATATATATATATATATATATATATATATATATATACTACTATATATATATATATATATATATATATATATATAGTTTTCAATTTGCATTATCATGCACAAATTTGTATATCTGAGGTAAATCAAGTCAAATTAAATAGAAAGTACTTGTTTCGTGTACCCGTATATTTGTATCTGTTAAAATATAATATCTGATGTATTTGCTACAAACAAGTTTTTCAATAACATTAAGACGAACGGCCGAAACGAATATTTTTTTTCAAATAATTAAATCCAGATACATTGTGTAATCAAAGTACCTGAAATACAGGAGATTTTCTGAACTTGCACATGCGACGTGTTTCCCCAAGAAATTTATTTTATGAAACATTTTTTTTTCTTTCATTTCGTGGATATCTCCATTAAAAAGCTTTATAGCATCGTTTGTTTTACGACAACCCCAATCCACGTGACCATTAATGAGCATCAGCGTTTGAGAGATAGCCAGTATGCTTGACTCGAAAGTTATTTGTACTTTTGTGTCCAAAAATTGATTGAGATTGATATATGTCTTTAGAAATTGTTTAAGGTAGCTTTTTCTACATTTAAAAGCATTTTCAAACTGTTCCTATCAAATAAGTAAGTAACAGAAGCACAAACATACAAATAACTTTTAAATAGTTCATTGAAACGTCGACGATACTATTATGTAGATAAGGTATACAACTACTGGCAAACAAATTTTCAGCTTTTGTTAAAAGAGCATAAACTTCCTTACGAATCTGAGAATAGAAACCTTTGACCTTTTGGACCTTCAGTGTTTGGATGCCTCGACGCTTGTTCATTAACTATTCAATAAGCAACTGCTGTTAATTAAAACTCCTAACTGAATATTCCTACAGTTTCTCTATTTGGACGTTTGAAAATAATATCTTATAATTTATTATTTTATTGTAAAAAGGTAACATTTTCTTTTCAGTTTGATCCCTGAACAATTGCCTCGTCACTGAAATATTTCGTCTCACCCCCATTTATTATGATGTTACAATGCCACCGTCAAAAGACGATACTATGATGACATCTATTACCAGAGCCCCTTCCTTGATGCAAGCTTCTGCGTAAAGAACACCATATGAGCCTCGGCATTGGTTTGATCTACATGCTTATAAAATACGCCTTTAAAACTTTTGCACGTTAATAATTCGGTGCTAAGTTAAGTAACTAGCTTCCCTTAGTCAAGTCTGAAAAAGGACTGAAATTTCATCAATAGAACAGTGTCTACATCTCTTTCAGTTACTGTAAATGTTGTAAATTCTAAAAAGATCCATTTTTGCTTTTTTATTATCAACCAATCAGGCTCTCCAGTTCGAGAAATATAGTTTTGATCAAGAGCATTTAGAAATTTAGGGTTATTGTATTTTTAATAATCCCATCATCACATTCGTGTAGGTGTCTAATGACTCTCTTTCCGCCTCAGAAGCTAATAACAATTTGGCTGCAGGCGCCGTGTCATCAAAGCGGTCCTTGATATATCGTTTCTTATAAATAGTTCGGTTTTGTCACAATTCGCAATCTGCCTCAGCATATGGTAACGTCAGCGTTTGCAATACTGACGTTATAAATCTATGGCAGCACAATTTTATAGTATATTGCAGGTGCTTGGTCTGTGATCAAGTCAACAAGTAGATATTATGACTTTGGTTGAAAAACTATATAAATCGTTATCTTCGAATTTTGACATCGCTCACCGAACATACAATAGACGGAGAAATCAGGAGATGTCCTTCGTACAGTTGGTGAGTATACTTCTCAGTTATTAATGTCATCATTCGATGAACAGTTGCATGAGAAACAAATAATATAAGTAATAAGTAACTTTATTTAAAATTATAAAGATCTCACATAAAATATGTGTGTGTGTGTGTGTGTGTGTGTGTGTGTGTGTGTGTGTGTTTATATATTGTTATGCCGTTTGTTTATTCAGTGTGATTATCTTTAGGATGAAATGCTGTATCATTTAACATAAATATAAGCCCCCATCGTCATAAAAGACATATGAGCGGACAAAGCAGTTCTGTTCGATAATTAGATTAAATGAGACCCATATTTAAGTATGATCATTTTCAAAGGCAAATGGGGTGTTTTGAAGACAAGGTAGACTAATTTTCATTCAATGTGTAGTACATCTTTGATATTATGGTATGAATAGTAGCATAAAAAATATTTGCAATTTTTTATAACCTTTGTTTTTAAATATTTTCTTAACCTATATCTTTATTTTTCTCTCCCCCACCACCATTTCGCTAATTTTACGTACGTTAGTGAAGTTTGCCAACGAAAACATAATGTATCTTAGTGACATTACAAAACCTGTTATAGTTTTCAAGTACTATTCATTCTTTCTCCCTTTTTCTGATTGCTTTCTTCGTCATAATACCTTTGAAATGTTTTCTTCTGATAAACTTTTCATTTCTGCTTTTAATCCTACAGAAATCTACTCAGTACTGGAAACAACATGAGATTTAATAAAATAACCCATTAAGCTTTTAAGAACTCGATTTATCTTTACAGACACCAATATCAATTAGCTTCTATCTCGAAATAAGTATACTTGTTTCTCCTAATCGCGCGGGTTCCATATTCTTGCAGTACGACTATTTCCGTTCTAAAGCAGCATCTGCCGGTCGTTAACATCGGTAGTTTTGTTTTTGATCTCATCCAATAACAAATTCTTTCAACACTGTTTCCTTTTCTGGAATTAAATAAGAAAAAATAATTAATCAATAGAAGACGCATCAAAGAGCTACTTTCCTTTAGACCCCTATCCAAATAACAAAAAAAATCGATTTGATAATGTTGTATACTGATATAAGCAAAGTGACATGATTGACATTGCTTACATATCGCTCGTTGCCATAAACTGGTAGCGAATAAAGTTCGTTGTATTTAAACCTCGACGTCTTCCCGGAATATTGCAATCGTATATGACTCTATCTGTCGATATGATTGATTGACAATGTGCCTAAATATAAAAATGAAACTATACCAGAAATCCATATCGATAACTACATTAGGAGAAAACCTATAATGAATACGTAGTAGGTAAGAAGTTGTTAATACAGTATTGGAGAAAAACGAGATATAAACAATATTGCAATTTTTCATGATCAGGAAACTTGTTGACTTTTATTTGTGATTCGTTTCTTGTTTAGTACAGCGAGAACACGGTACGCAAGTATACGTGAATAATTAGTCAAATAAATAACATTGTATAGCCATAATATACATGTACATGAATGAATGTAGTTAATAATATTAACATACGGGCTACATCGTTTTAGATTAATGTTTTCTAGTGAGTGGACACATTTGGCTTGCTCTGGTTTTGTCCTCCATCTTGACTTACAATGCTAAATCTATATAATATAAGAATTTCTTAAAATTTTCTTGGAAAATCTTGCCGATCAATATTAAAATCTTATTAGCAATAAATATTTAGTTCTAAAACAAATTTGCAAGCTAGATGAATGTTATCATGGTTCGTGATATTGCTGAATTTGTGCACGCCTCGTATTGGCTGTGTTTCTTCGAGACGGATAGATGATCAATTTTAGTAAAGATCATTTTATAATCAGAAAAATTAATTTGAAACAATAAACAACCGTTGTTACGTTGTATAATTTAGAACTGCACTGTATCATTTTCTTGCAAACTTTGTTTCTAAAACTTGAGCAATAAATCTCTGCTAAAAGAAACTACTGGAAGTCTTTGCCTTCATTGGGACAAATTAAAAACCAAAAATAGATATATGAATGAAAATCTCCATGTAAATAAAGCTTATGTTTCTTTGAATATGTGTATAATAAACTTGTATAACTCATAAATTAAACGGAGTCAGAAAAAAATACAAAGTATTAGAGTCTCTTTTTCCAAAAGCAATATTAACCTGGTGGTGTTTATTAAGAAAACTGAAAAATGAAATTATTTACCTTACTTCTGACGCAGTTATACTAAACTTGCAAGAACGAACTCCGTACATATTTCAGCAATAAAATTATAACGATGATAAATCCTCCATTTATCAGTTGAGGATTTTTGCATGTTCAAAACAAATTTCACGTGCTCTAAAACATGATCTGCAAAACATTTTTTTTTTTTGGTAATAAAGACTCGACCAATAACTCACATTACTGACAAAAAATTTGAAAAGTAATTTTAATATATTATTAAGACTGAAAGTTGCTCTGTTTCAATTTTTAATTTTATTTGCACGAGTGTGAACATCCCAGTACTCGTCTAAGACTTTGAAATATATAATGAGCCTCCTCAAAATTTAAATAGTATCTTAGTGCATTTTACCAAATAATTTAAGGATACCTTCTATGCTTTAATCACGTAAAAATTATTACAAAAAATTTTAATTACGTAAAAATTATTCCTGACTTTACTTAAAATGTCAGTTTAGTTTAATACTGCTAAACTTTTAAAACCTGCAACCGTTTTTGGTTAGATTAATGTCAGCGATGTTCCAATTATAAAAATAACTGGAATTGATAGTACTTTTTTTTTACAAGTCCGATCAAGCGATCTTTTACAGAAATAAACCAAATTTGCGTTGAGCTAATAACTCAAACATCGAATCAAAATTATCAATTTTTATCCATTGTAACTAAGGTAAAAAAAATTCCAATTCATGCATATTTTGAGGTCATTATATTAGCAACTGTATGTAGCGAACAGTTTTATGTCATTATTTTTTTTAAGCAGGGCAGGTTTAACGATGTTCTGCAGAACTGTCATTATAATATCATTGTCGTATTCTCAAGAGAGTGTGATGAAACGAGAACCTCCTCTTGTTTGGTTCCCTATCCTTTATCCCCTAATAAGCTCAACAGAATTGAACAATATGTAAACCAGGTTAGTCCGGACTTGCCTTGTCCGTAATCTCGCTCAACTAGTCCTCGAGGACTTCGAGAGTTATACTGAACAAAACTAATATGACTGGCTCTCTGGTCTGCATTCTGCAAAAGAGATTGGAGTTCGCCATCGGAATGTAGGACTGATGCGTTCTCCTCTTCATTAGCAGTAGATGAAGGCAAGTTTATACTATTTCTTTGACATACACAATAATACGTGTAGCCTTCATTTGCACTCAAGTAAGATAACGTTTTAGATGAATTGTGGAAGGAAGGATACGAAATTGCAAATTTGGACAACGCACAGAAGTCCCGCTATTCACATTACCGTTTGTAATTTGGAATGTGCCTTTCAAACTCCATAAAATGCAGACATTTCAGTATTTAGGAATTAGTATTTTTGGATATGCTGGTTGTACGACCAAGATATATCAATAAACTGCATTAAAGCAATTTCTTCTCGACTTCATGAAAAATATATCCCCGTGAAACCTAAATGGCAGTTTATACGTAAAAAAATTAGTACCACCTGAGCTTTATGTACAGCCTGTGCAAAAGTGTCACTCAGTTCAATTGTCGTTGACCGCTCCAGTGACCTAGTAGTTAGAGCGTGCGCCTCAGATGCGGAAGGTCGTGGGTTCTATCCCCGGCCAAGTCATACCAAAGACTTATAAAAATGGTACTAACACCTGCCTCGCTTGGCGCTCAGCATTAAGAGGTCAGTGTTAGGACTGGTCGGCCTGGTGTCAGTATAATGTGACTGGGTGGGACATCATGCTACATGTCACACACACACACACACACACACACACACACACACACACACACACACACGAGTCATTTTTGTGCTCTTGTGATTTCTTTTACACAGAGTAATAAATTTTAGGGTCTAATTTTTTATGTTTATTTTCAACATTTCTAATACCAATTATAAGCCGATTGCAACGGTTTGTGTTGTGATATTGGGGATCCCTTGTTTGCACTTTCAACACATTATTGGCTATATCAAGGAAATATGAGCTAAGTGGCTGTTTGATGGAACACACTGAAGTAGCTGACCAGTGCTGGCTTGGGCGGTTATCGAACTCGTGCCCCATGTATCACGAGTCCGTCGCTTTACAAAATTAGCTACCGCAAAAGAATTCGTATGATTTCAAACACGAATATAGAGGAATACTTTCATAACACATAAATCTAACTAAAAATTTTTATTACAGTGTAGTTAACTCTTCCAAGGAAACATAAAGTCAGCAATTTCGTCTTTCAACGCTATACATTTGACATAATCTTGCATACCTTGAGCTAGCAAAAGAATATTTCATCCCCACTGCCTATGACCTTTAATTCCTAATCTCATTCTAAAATTGTTCCTTGCTACCAGTTGCGATGTTCGTTGTTACACTACCCTGTTCACCTCTTCTCAACAAGACAGAAACAAAGTGGTCTATGTATTAACGACAATTGAGTGCGATTTGTGTGATTTGGATTTTTAACGTAGCTTTAATAATTTTTCAGTCATATCGCTACGATGTCTGCAGTGTGGCAGTTTATAGTGATGTCTAGCACTGGGGCATCATGCTGCAGACATGTAGCATTAAGTCCCACCCAGTCACATTATCCTGACACCAGGCCGACCAGTTCTAACACTGACCTCTTAATGCTGAGCGCCAAACGAGGCAGCTGCTTGTACCATTTTTAAAAGTCTTTGGTATGACTCGTTCGGGGTTCGAACCCGCGACCTACTGCATTACCACAAGAGTAGATTTCTCTCCGAGCCTCATATTCTCAGATATCGTTCAGCACATAAATTTTCACATAAGCTCAAACTTGAAAGTTAAATTGGTACTTTGTAATACAAGGAATATTAAGTTAAATACGGTACGTGGTAATACAAAGCATAGAAAGTTAAATACGGTACTTGTTAATAAGGGTCTCAAAAGGTAAATGCAGTACTTGGTAATATAAGTCACAAAAGTTAAATGCGATACTTCGTAATATAAATCCCTAACTTTAAATGCGGTACTTGGTAATACAGGTTCCAACAGTTAAATACGGTACTTGGTTATATACATCCCAAAACTTAAATACTATCTCATCTCATCTCATCTACGCCTGTGGCCCCTGCTAGGGCATAGGCCGCCAACAAACTCTCTCCAGCCATCCCGGTCTTGAGCAAGTCTCTCCAGCTGTCCCCACGTGTGGCCTGTCTTCTTTATGTCCCGCCGCCAGGTGTTTCTTGGCCGGCCTCTCTTCCTTTTCCCCTGTGGGTTCCAGGTAAGTGCTTGCCTGGTGGTACTGGATGCAGGCTTACGAAGTGTGTGGCCTATCCATCTCCAGCGTCGTTGGAGAATTTCTTCCTCTGCAGGCTGTTGTTGTGTTCGCTGCCACAGTTGTTCGTTACTGATTTTGTCTGGCCAGCGAATTCGGAGGATTCTTCTGAGCCCGGTGTTGATGAATGTCTGGATCCTTTTCATATTGATTGTGGTGGTTCTCCATGTCTCAGCTCCATAGAGTAGGACAGGTTTTACGATGGTGTTGAACATTCGGATCTTGATATTAGTTGTCAGTTCTGTGGATGACCAGACATTTTTCAGCTGGCAGAATGCTGTTCTTGCCTTGCCGATACGGGTCTTAATATCAGCATCAGTTCCACCCTCTTTGTCAACTGTGCTGCAAAGGTAGGTGAAGCTCTTCACCTCTTCCAGCTCCACCCCTTCCAGCTTGATGGGTGTCTAATTTGCTGTGTTGACCTTCAGGATCTTGCTCTTTCTTTTATTTATATTAAGACCAGTGCTTACTGATGTTTTTGCAATGATGTTGGTCTTTTCTTGCATCTGTTGCTGGGTTTGGGAGAGAAGAGCCAGGTCATCGGCAAAGTCAAGGTCGTCCAGTTGTGTCCAGAGGGTCCACTGTATGCCATTTTGATTGTGGGCTGTTGATGACTTCATTATCCAGTCTATCACGAGCAGAAAAAGAAAGGGTGACAACAAACATCCTTGTCTCACTCCTGTCCTTACTTGGAAGGCGCTGGTAAGTTGCCGGCCATGGACCACTCTACACGTCATTCCCTCGTAGGAGTTCCTTATGATGTTTGTGATTTTTTCTGGTACTCCATAGTGCCTCAGCAGCTTCCAGAGAGTCTGTCTATCTATGCTGTCGAAGGCCTTTTCGTAGTCGATGAAGTTGACATAAAGCGGCGAGTTCCATTCCAGTGACTGTTCCAAGATTATGCGCAATGTTGCTATCTGGTCAGTGCATGATCTAATTTTGCGAAAACCAGCCTGTTGGTCTCGGAACAGTGGGTGGACGGCGTCTTTTATCCTGTTCAGTAGGACTCGACTGAACACTTTGCCTGGAATGGATATCAGCATTATACCTCTGTAGTTGGAGCAGGAGCTGAGGTCACCTTTCTTTGGGAGCTTGATGAGGTAGCCTTCTTTCCATTCGGAAGGGACTTGTTCTGCTTCCCAGATTTGGCTGAAGAGTGGGTAGAGCATCTTCACGCTGGACTCTACGTCTGCTTTCAGTGCCTCTTCTGGAATACTGTCTGGTCCTGCCGATTTGCCATTTCTGAGTTGTTTGATGGCTGTGCGGATCTCTCCTTTGGTCGGTATGCTGCAGTTAATCGGCAGGTCGCTGTCAGCCGGATGGATATCTGGTGGTTCTTGAGGAGCTGGTCTGTTTAGTAGTTCTTCGAAATGCTCCACCCATCGATTCCTCTGTCCCTCTTCATCTGGTATTATCCTTCCTTCCTTGTCTTTCACAGGTCTTTCTGGCTTGCTAAACTTTCCGGACAGCTTCTTGATGGTGGCATACAGATCTCGCATGTTTCCCTGATGAGCTGCTTCCTCTGCTTCGCTCGCTAGGGACTCTACATAGTTCCGCTTGTCTTCTTTAATCGTTTTCTTCACAAGCCGGTTTACTTGAGAGTATTCTTCCTGAGCTTTGATCTTTCTAGCTCGTGTGCGACTGTTGTTAACTACTGCCTTCATCTGTTTCCTTCTCTCTATCTCTTGCAAGGTTTGTACAGACATCCAGTCCTTCTGGTTGGGTTAAATACTATATTTGGTAATATAAATCTCAAAAGTTGAATTACAGTACTTAGTAATAAAAGTCTGTACGGTCAAATACGATATTTGAGTTAAATACGGTATTTGGTAATAAGCGCCGAATGTTAAATGAGGTACTTCGCACCATGTCATTACATATAATTAATTTATAATGGAGTAACGTTCACACATCTTTATTCTAATAAAAAAAAACGTATTTCTTTATTTCCCTTACTTTGAGTGTGAGTATAGTATTCAGAGAGTTTTGGGACAATATGAGGTTTAATGTCGATTCGTTAATTCTGTAAAGGGTGCTACACCATACCTAAAAGATATGTGTATCATCATAAATGCTATTTTGCTATAACTGACTTGTCTCATGAGCAAACACGGACAGCTGTCAAATGGAGCATTATCAAATGTACTCCCTTATAGCGTCTGTTTTCTAATTAATTGTTTATTTTGATTGTTTGTTTGTCTGTCTGTTTAAGTTTAGCTTGTTTTGTTTGATTTGTGGAAATACTGGACACTTTAGCATATTTCGTACGGGGACTCGTAGAAGACAATGTGACATTAAAATGAATGGTAACTTAACTTACGTCAGATGAGTGTCAGGCAGATCCAGTTACCGCACTTCGGATGATAGTCTATTCAATATTGGTTCTAACATACATTAGAGGCACGAAAGGTCGTTTGGTTACTTCAGCTTGATTTACATTTCGATTTTAAATATATCTCATAATAAGATAAAATGAGTATTTTTGTGTTAATGCTAAGCAAAAACCAAATGATTGAAACCCCATATTTACACTTAAGGCATGCCATTTAGGTAGAGAGGAATGATCGGTTATTGTTTGAAAACCCATGAACCTATTCTGTCTTGGCCCGATATGCTTGGTTTTAACTGAAAAATTTAAAAAATTACAAAAATTGGGAAATGTACTAAAGGCCTTAGTCCTTGACAGTTTACTTTTATAGTAAAAATAATATGCCAAAATATCAACACGCAGAAACAGAATACATATTACTTCCACCATGTGTAATTATGCGATACATTGGGATAGAGGCTATTTTCCATGTGTAATCGTGCGTAACATTGGGATAAAGGCTATTTTCCATGCGTAATCATGCGATACATTGGGATAGAGGCTATCGTCCATGCAGGTCTCAGATTATTTACATTTAAAGCACAATTAAACTAAAATAAAATTTACATTTAAGTCAATTATATAATTATATACGAAATAATGTATACACTGAAACTAAAAACATTTTACATACTTTTTTAAATTAAGCATACTTATGAAGAAACTATATTCATTAAATTAGTGTTTATTACAAAATGCATGTAAATGTTATCATTGGCAGACGTGCTTGTTTGCATGAATATAACGCTAGCCGACTTTATACAAATGACATTTGTTTTCCTAACATGGGGATATCTTTGAGTCCCTAAGAGAAGTGAGCAGTTGACTCCGTTTAAACAAAAGAACAGGAAGATCCAGATGGAAGAAAGGAATTAAAGAACAATAAGATATAAATGAAGGGCTTTATTGTTAAAGGTTCACATTTGCGTATTACAGTTCTCTTTTCATTTGTATAAATAGAAATATACACTTATCATTTTCAGCTGAAGAGTGTTTTGGGACTTTCATAATCACCTTATATTTCTATTTTTTTTTTTTTTTTTTTCATTATCTGCATGTATTCTAAAGACTTCCTTTTCTTTACATACCTTTGTTAAAAAATATCTTATCTAAATTGAAAGTATTGTTCTTTCCCATATTTTAAATTTGAAACAAATAATAAAAATACATAGTGTCATGTTAAAATTTCTTAGTTTTCTAATTTTAGGAATCGGGTGCAATTACTTTTTTTTTTTTTTTTTTTTTAGCTTTCTAATTTATTGTGATTTGTTCTCAGGCTGTTGACAGAGCGGATATGACCATAAATCCAATTGTGAGGTTTTATTGTATGCTAGGACGTGAACTACTGGATTCTCGAAGAGAAATATTTTGTTATATAATTCACTGGATTTGGAATACTTGAAATATGTATTCACTGCCCCTAAACAGACATTGAAAACAGTATGGCAAAGAAGTATGAGCCAATTTTAGATGCCCGTTTGGTCAAGTGGTAAGTATGGTCCCTTCGCACGCAGACAAACCAAGTTTAAATCCTACAATGTACAAACATTTAACAATATTGTATATGCTGTTTTACCATGAATTAGGAATCAGAATTATGTCACTACTGGTATTATCTGTTCAAAACACTACATAACATTAACGTTATACCGCTAACATTATCGCGCTGTATACGGTAAGAAATCTGCTACTTCAGTCTGTTATACATATTGCTACCCAATACGTTTGAGTATAAAATAAAAGGAGCATTTGCTAGCTCCGAGTGAATAACGGACGGGTCCGGCCTTATAGTCTACGGGGCCCAAGGCACCACCACGATGACAGCTGAGCCTAGCAAGTGGAGTCAGTGTAGTATGCCTATTTTGTTTTTCAATAAGAGCGCTTAGAAATGAAGGCCCAAAGCAACCGCCTTGCTCGCCTTACCCTAAGGCTGGTCCTGAAAACGGATATATTTCATCTCGTAAGTGAATTACTAAAGTACATGTAGCGTTTCTTCGTGGCTTAGCCACTCGTGTGTGAAAAATGCAAAGCATTTTCACCCACTCGATGAAGTATATCCGTTATTCATTCGTATATATATATATATATATATATATATATATATATATATATATATATATATATATATATATATACACACACATTTGGAGCAGCTCAAGGTATTGACTAGCTACGAAACGATCTAATTGTTGTTAATGGTGCAACAGAATTACATTCCACGTTCTCAAACAGATTTTGTCTCTTCTTATAAAGCATGAGCGACTATATGATATGGAATGTTTCTGCCTACGTGTCTTGCTCATCCAATCAGATGCTTTCTTCAGATGGTGGCTTATTATGCTTCGGTTGCTTAATGCACACTTAGACTCGTTTTGGGTAAACCTTGTTTTTAGGTATAAAGATGTGATGTGATGTGATTATGATTTTTAACGTAGCTTTAACAATTTTTCAGTCATATCACTACGATGTCTGCAGTGTGGCAGTTTATAGTGATGTCTAGCACTGGGGCATCATGCCGCAGACATGTAGCATGATGTCCCACCCAGTCACATTATCCTGACACCAGGCCGACCAGTCCTAACACTAACCTCTTAATGCTGGGCGCCAAGCGAGGCAGCTGTTAGTACCATTTTTGTAAGTCTTTGGTATGACTCGACCGGGGATCGAACCCACGACCTCCCGCATCCGAGGCGGACGCTCTAACCACTAGGCCACCGGAGCGGTAGGTATAAAGAAACTTCGGTCATTAATAGCAAGTATGCATTGTTGCGAACATGAGTGAAACTGTTTAAAAAAATCAACATTCGGGTGTGATTCACACCCGGCTGCTCCAGTGATAGAAAGATGATCGTTTTAGTATCCAATCCACGAAGGAGGTAGGGGTACTAATATTAGCACGAGGCATTGAAAAGACAAGAACATTTCTTTACCGAGCAGTTCTAGACTTATGCAAGATGAGAAAGTTTCCTTTCCGAGCGGCTATGTGCACAGACAAGATGCAAACGTTTTTCTACAGAGAAATTCGAGACATTGACAAGATGCAAACGTTTATCTACAGAGAAGTTTGAGACATTGACAAGATGAGAACTTTTCTCTACAGAGAAGTTCGAGACATTGACAAGTTGGGAGCGTTTCTCTACAGAGAAGTTCGAGACATTGACAAGACGAGAACGTTTCTTTACCGAGTAGTTCTAGTCATTGACAAGACAAAAACATTTCGTTACCGAGTCGCTCTGGACATGGGACGAGTTGAGACACTATTTTACGTTGCCATTTTGGATGTAACTTCAAATGCAAAGTTATTATTGACCAGCTGGTGATCGGTATAAACATCATCTTTGGAATTATGTTAAGAGCGGTGATGTAAATAAGGATCTTTTGTCTGCCTTGAGTTTAGTGATGCTTGGAAATAATATTTAGAGCGGTTCCATACATAGAGACTGGTTTCTGTCTTGCATTTAGTGATGATCATAAAGTAATATTATGTCTGGGTTAGAAGTAGAAGGACTATGTGCATACAGAGAGGTTATATCTGGGTTTTTCACCCACGAGATGAATTATATTTATTATTCACATGAGAGAGCAGATTTTCTTTCTATTTTATGCTTAAAAGTATTGGCAAGCAAAATATGTGTAACATACCGAAATTGCAGATTTCTTATTGTACCCCGCGCGATAATGTCATGAGTTTATGTTCTGTTGTCTTTTGTGTATTCGTAGAGAAAATATCAGTAGTAACAATTCTCCTTCCCAATTTAAGGTAAAACTGCACATAAAATAATGAAGATAAAAAAGTATAAGCATACTGTGGTATTAATGAAACATAGTTCATATGCACACGATGTGGTCATGCTTATCACTAGACCAAGCGATGTCTAAAATTAGTTCAATTTTTGGGCCATAACGTTATCGACGTCTATTCACGGGGCAGTGAAAGACATATATCTGGTATTCCATTCCAGTGAATTATCAACAACCTTGCTCTTGAAAAATCCAGTAAATCACGATCTAGCATAAAGTAAAGATCCATCTTTGTAGTGATGCTCAAAACAAAATCTATAGTTTGTGTACACGAAGTTTAATCATTTAAGGCCTAGCTATATAAAGTCACATTTGAAATTATGTTCAGATTAGATTTGTATACAACGGGACTGCTCAAGTGGCCGAAGTGGTTAGAGCGTCCGCCTCGGATGCGGGATATCGCTGGTTCGAACCCCTGTCGAGTCATACGAAAGAGTTATAAAAATGGTACTAGCAGCATTAAGAGGTTAGTGTTATAAAAACAATGATATACGAAGGGGAGTAGAGTTTGCGGTGTTCTGACCAGGAACACGGTTTGCTTATACTATTGGCTTGCCGCTTTAGGAACCCTAGTTATAATGGTGGGATGTCAACCAAATTGTGACCGAAAGTTACCCTCGGACCGACAGAAGCGAGCATAGGGAGCCGATATATATAGTCGTGGTGCATACACTGAATTGAAATAACTGTCAGGAAGTCGCCAATATTCCTAACAACTGTTTCCGCTCTTCCTGTTCAGTTAATTCTTAATTAGAAAAGACACCTTTGTTCAGTGCGTCAAAACACACTTCAGGTAATCGTACTTTTTCGCTGAGGTTCTTAATACGGTGGTGAATACGCATACACTTGTTTGGCACTTCTGGCCTTCTGTGGTAGCCCCGGGTAGCCTAGTTGTCTAAACAGCTCGCCCTTAATGATCACTGCCATCTCGCCTCTGTCCTTATGGGTTCGAGTCTCTGGCGTGGCCAATGTGGGTATGTGAGAAAGCTTGCCAGTAGCCTTCCGTGGGTCGGTGGTTCTTCCCGGGCTCTTCCTCTGCCAGTTATACTGGCCACCACGTATACCGTATCGTGTGCTGAAATATGGCATCAAACTCACACAGGAAACTGGACTTTCTATTATCAAATATAGATTATCCAAATCAGATTCTCACGCTAGGAACGATGCTATCGCGGCCATTTTACCATGCTGGCTTGTATCAGACGTTTCTTATATATTTTTCCTGCAAAATTTCCTCCCTTTTAGGTCCTATTCTAATAAAAGAGAATAACTTTCTTATTTAGAAACAAATTGCTGTCAACATTTGTTAATTGCTGTGAAATTAATATTGTCTCAATTTCTTGAACTTTGCCGTTTTGTGTTGCTTGGCCTTTTCATATCTATTTTCGTTTTCAGCCACCTTGATCCCATATATTATTCTGTCGAAATTTAAGAAAAGAATCTTTTTGGTAGAAGTACGATTTCAATTGACTGAGCTTTGAATAAGCATCTGTCTTTTGCTTCTAAAGTGTTATAAACTGTACGATTGATGAATCAGTATCTATTGCCAATCCGCTATCAAATGTTTCTCAAAACTTTATTGCATCTACTGTCGTCCATATTTTACGTCCGCACGTTTACAGTATTATATGAATAACTGGACCCTTATTACCTTGTACATGTGTTAGAAATCAATATGTATGTTTTGCAGCATTATGCCTTTTCGTAGGCAAGGAGAGAACAGTTTTATTCATGAATTTTAAGTAATAAGCAAAACCCCATCTGTATTCTTCCATCAAGATTATATGAGATGTCTTAATCATTGACGGATAAATGGAATAAACTTGCACAAAGAAGAGTCTTTTTTGTCCTTGTAATGGATCTCATTCCAGCTATTACGTGTACTATTGGCTGTTTGGTTTTCAGTTTTACTCGTAACCTATTTATTCTAAAACAGAGAACAAGCCATTAACTTCGATGGTACACTCATACTGTCTAGCGAGGACAAAAGTGATAGGTGAATTGCATTGCTTTTATTTGTCGAACAATATAAGCACAAAACCCCACTTCATTTTGGAAACAACGTTTCGGCTTCAGTTTTGCAAACAAAGTTCTATGCTAACTTGAAAAATAAAGCTATGCCAGTATAAAATCATATCTGCCTCATAAAATACTCTTTTCCCCCGTTTTATAGCAAAGAAAGAAAATATAATTTAGTTATTCACATAACATGACGCAGCTTTCACAGACAAGTCAAAGGCATTGCGGAAACATAACAAAAGGTTCGTCCTAACAGCTGCCTCGCTTGGCGCTCGGCATTAAGAGGCTAGTGTTAGAACTGGTCAACCTGGTGTCAGGATAATGTGACTGGGTGGGACTTAATGCTACATGTCTGCGGCATGATGCCCCAGTGTTAGACATCACTATGAACTGCCACACAGCAGACATCGTAGCGATATGACTGAAAAATTGTTAAATCTACGTAAAAAAATCCAAATCAGAGAGAGAGAGAGAGAGAGAGAGAGAGAGAGAGAGAGAGAGAGAGAGAGAGAGAGAGAAGGTGATTTTTATAATCTATCAATTACAGTCACCAATCTCTCATGCACTATAAAATGCAAAGTTGAGGAAGCCGTACCAGGGACATTCAGGACACGTAGAAAGAGGATCACGAATTCAAAGGAAACAGTGATTAACCCAAAGAACGAGCAATCTTCCTTTGAATGTAGCAGTTTTGAAAACTCAAAGAATGTGACGCAATCCATTCATTACTTTTGTCAGCTCTGAAAACATCTTTAAAATATGAAGATTTGGCACGGCTACTTGTTGTGTAGCATAACAGTATGTATGTATGTATGTATGTCTGTATGTATGTATGTATGTATGTATGTATGTATGTATGTATGTATGGGAAAAAAGCTTTAAAAAGATTGTTAAACACCAGTACCAATGTTACATTAAAGTCTACTAACAACATGAAGAAACTCGTTGTAATCAGTCCATTGTGTTCCACATTAATCATCGGCATACGTAACTAAACGAACTTGTCCGTGAGAATAACAATATATCCTTAAGAATTGCTAGTAAAACGTAACATACGCGTCTACAGTCTTCTTATCTACAAAATGATCACTTCTACCTTCTAGAACGATCGATTGATTGATTGTAATTTTACGGCGCACCAGCATTGTTAGGCTATTTAGCGCCATGCAAAGGTTATATCTAGGATCATTTAAAAGTCGTAAAAGAACGATCGAATGAATCCAGTAATGGTTTTAAAAATGATAATTGTACACATTGGAAGAGAATAGGCTGCAATCTTAATGTGACTCACTGAGATAGTATTTTTGTATGTTTCAGAGCTCAGGAGGTTTCTACAGGCTGTTGCTAATTGTGTACCTGCATTTCATCCCGAGCTGCTTGTCAACATACTGTGTCAACTCTGAATACACGCAAATACTGGACACGGGAATATGGCGCTTAAAGTGGCAACACCTCGCACAGCCGGATATTAGTAATTTAACGATGTCCGTTTTTATTGACGACGAAATGTGCCATCCTGGAGATCGAATAATCTCTCCTCTAGTCAACCACCGATCCCTGTGCCCCTGGGAGGTGGAACGAGACTATGACGAGAATAGATACCCCGATACTTTGTATGTTGCAAAATGCAAGTGTTCACGGTGCCTCGGGAACTATGAGTGTAAACCTGTGATCTATCGAATACCGGTCCTCATAAAAAGATGCGAGAACAACGTTATGCAGTACACGAGAATCTCTAAAATAATTTCCGTTGGCTGCACGTGCATAAGGCCCATAATCCATACAGCGCAAAAACGTAATTTCCGTAGGCTGCACGTGCATAAAACTCATAATCCATACCGCGCAAAAAAGCAAGAATAAATTGGATTTTATAAGAAGTAAATGAAAGAACCGACAATCATGACTGGACCTGAAGTCTTTACTAAGTATACAAAACGCAGTCATAATTCCAATGGTACTCAAAATTTAGTTTTATTTGAATATGCCATTACATTAAACTGAGGTCTCATTATATTGTTGATTCTTAAGAGAGAATATAACCAATTTTATTCAATATTAAATATTTTTAAACGTTTAAAATAATCTAAAAATTTTTTCTCGAATTTATCTATGCTGTTAAAGCAAGCGTCACGGTTTCTTTGCAGCTTTGTTAACATCTTGTAAAACATCGTAATCGAGCACTGAAGAATGAAATAAAAAGAATGGATTAATATAGCAGATGAAAAATAAAAAATCAAGTATTATATCTAAGTTATATAAGTACGTTTAACGGCACGTCAGTACAATCTCTGCTATATTGTGTCCATCAAAATTAAAGCTCTAAAACAGGGAACATAACACTTGCAAATAAATTATCGGAAGACAGACCCTTGCAAATGAAAGTAAACGTGAAGTACATCAAAATAAGAACAAAAGGTTGAGATGTTAAAATTCTGTAAAAACTATACAAAATAAAAGATAATGGTAAAAAGGAATTAAAAATAAACTTTAAATATATTTTCAAACTCTGTTATATAAACAACACTCTCCTTCAAATTGCCCATAACTTTCTCTGGTGATACATCATACAAATTAATGTACATATCATGAAGGGAGCCACCACTACGCATGTCTCGTTCATAGCTGTTAAATGATTGTTAAAGATAATTGTTCATATTTACGTTTAAAGACCACTGTACCTAAATATAAATAGGAATTAAAGGGCAATAACTTAAATTACAGTGCTGAAAATCATCACCAACTATAACCTGAATGTTTGTTTCAATATTTTATTTTTTGGTATTTTCTTCCGAAAATCTGTCACTAAATTGTTGTTGCCTAGAGTACACAATGGACAATTGCCTGTCGTACGAAAGCTTTGCTTGCTACTGAGTATCCCTTTAAGGCGCTCTTTGATAGAGACGACTCCATTAAGACTTCAAAGCCCTGTTTGAAGATCGTTAGACCGCTATAGCTGTAAATCTTCTATTAATAAATCAAAATGGTTACATCACGTCTGATAAAATAGAAAAAATATTCGAATCGCTTTGGGTTTCTGATTTCACTGAGCATATTCAGGAAACCCACCGTTGTTTTAATCTGTCTTTATTCTTGTTACTCATTTATTTATCCCTATACTTATTAATCCATGGGTCCTAAGTTCTATTTTTGACTTACAATTCAGCTGCTGTATCCAAGTATTCAGGGACATTAGTAGATACGTTTGAAGGTCGAATGTGAAAATATACCAGTGATATAGCAATATTTCATCAAGTTTTACGGACTACTTTCTTTTCGTTGTATTCAAAATATTTCACTGTTCATGAAACAATGCAAAAAAAGGCCTCCAATAATTACTTCTTCATCTTTCCATCAACTTAAAATGCCGGACTTATGATTGCATACAGATGAGATTATTTTGTTGCATAAGTGTCGAAAGCAAATTAAAATGTGAGGAAAGCTTGTCTGAGTTACCTTTTTCTTTTATAACACATGATGTTTTTTTTTATATCGTTGAATTTTAGGTGAAAACTTTGACGATAAATGAAAAAAAAAAATAAATAAAATGAAATTGACAAATATTGATAAAAAGAACAAAGAATAAGTAAGCACTATGGTTATGCGAATAATGAAGAAGGATTCAATCAGTTTGACATATCTTCTTTGTGACTGATTCTTTCGCCCAGTTACTGTGTTGTACACAGTTTTGTTGGACAACATCTTTTCGTTTCTTATACACGGTTTCAAGTTTCTGAAATCACTTCTTAATTTATATTCATCACGCTCGATATAGCCATAATTTAAAAAGATCAACAGGGAGTTTAAGATTTTTAGTATTTTGTGAGCTTCAGAATAAAATACATTTATTAAAACATAGATAATTCGTTGTTTTTTATTGTCATGTCAAACTAACAGTGGAGATGAAGACTCCAGTTTCATTAAATTTCTCAATTTTATTTTTTTTTAAATTAAGATTTTACATTATACTGCATACAGTAGTTCCGACAATAATGGCATTTTGGTAAGAGTAGAGAAAATACAAGGGATTTAAATTAGTTTTAAATTGCACACCTGTTCAGGAATTCCTCAATTTTGAGGAAATTGTAAATATTTTTATCATAGATAAAACAATACAAATTTTAGAAAAATGTAGAATGTTAAAGCCACATTTTAATTCTTAATACTTGATTAATTTTCAGTGAAAACTTTCATAATTCTAAACCAAGTAATTTAGGAAGATAGCAAAAAACATCCCACCCACCCCCCCTCAAAATGAATGAGAAAATTTGAGCTGTTTAGTGAAACCAGGACGTGATCTACCGGCTCGTAATACCACGGCAGATCTGGGTCTACGCTGTTCCTAGTTGGATGGGGCTTTCACACGGGTTAATACGGTGAACAAATAGCAAGTCAAAAAACCTTGTCAAACATTGGACTATTGTAAAACCAGACTCCCATGAAAGAAAATCACAGATAATTTTCTTTCTAATTGTCTCTCTACAAATGCGACAATCGACAGGAATTTCGAAATGAAATCGAAAACTTTGACTCTGAAAGAAACTCGGAGGTAATCAGAGTGATACTCCCCAGAATAATAAGATTTCGAAAGACAAAGACATGCTAAGAGTAGATTATCATATGATAGTGATATCCATTAAAACACGTGCACTTTTATTTTTGATGTTATTCCGGAGGTCTTTGAATGAAAACCAAAAATCATTTAGCTTTAATAACCCCAGATAGAGCTTAAGTTGACAATAGTGATGAAATATTATCAAGTTGTGACGTCAATAAAGTTAGAATGACAAAATTTTAAAAACAATTATGATAGTCGCATTCAGCCAAGTCAGATCATTGCCGTAGAAGACACACCATCTGCATCAGTAGTAGTGTAAATTATATCCTTTTAAGTTGACAATATTATTTTGGTTGGAATGATTGCTGAAAACATGCCTAGAACAATTTTGAGTTTCCACAAAGTTTTTATTCACGTATCTCCTATCTGTAACAGAGATAAGGACAATTATTTTTAACGTGACACTCACGTGGAGAAAATCACAAGGAACCAAGTAAGAGTATTGTTGAAAGAGACTTCGAGAATGAGAGAAGTTCAAAATGGCCACTATTTACATTCGAAATGGAACATCCTCGTCCCGTTATAAACAATAACGTCGAATCTTTGAAATAGACGCACAGTTTATGCTCTTTGAGAATCTGTTGATTCCACTTAGGCTGATTTGAACCTTAGATCATCTAAACCTTAGTGCATTATCTCCGCGCATCAGAACACAACGACCTTGACTGGACGCTATATTACTTCTCTAATTACAGATTGAAATCCAATCAAAAACACGGAAAAAGAAAACGATCTGTATGGCAACCTGAACCCTTATTTGCGTTCACACTTTTCTCGAAACGCCTGTGTTACTACAAAGTTTGAAAGCTGCCAATTTCTTAAAGAGAAACCCATTCATTTTTATACTTCATTTTTAATGATCTAAAATAAGTAGTGAGAATATATAAATTGTAAGAGACCTTTGAATGGTTATTGGTATCTTTCTATCTTTTATCACCAAAATTCAACGCTGAAATGGCAGGAATGACAAATCAAAACGGGGGTTTACCCTGAGGTAAAATGGTACGTGGACTCGTATCACAACTATTTGTCCTATATAGTCTCTATATTTGTTTCTTAGTACTGAACTTTCCACTGTGTCCAAATCCTAACAAATCATATGGAAATTTAAAATAGCTTCAAAGATAAACTCATAGTGAAGTTCTTGTCATTGGTTTTCCAGCATTTTTTGACAGGCTGGACTGTAAACAAAGCAACGTCCAATGGGTCACATATTTTACTTCCGGGTCAGCAATAATGCCTCGTTACTCACTGTGCATGTTGCCTAAATATATTCAAACAGCCACATCTTAATTCTCCTATTCTAAAGAACAAACAATGACCTTTAAATTAGTACCAAGAATGCCTCAATCTAACTTTTGAATCACCACCAAAATGGGAGAGGAAAAAATGCTCTAAATATAGACTGGGACTACATTCGTGGGTACTGAACCGGAAGTGTTAATTGTGACCTGAGTCCATGTGTAGTCAGTTGCGTTGTGTACCAATTGCGTTGTGTACCTCCGTCACTTGGAGAGTATGTTTGTGTCAATAGCGGTTCAAAAGTGATTCACTATGACATCATCGATGTATTGTGACGTCTGCGTGAGCTAAATCGAAACAGAGTAAACCCTGTACTCCGTCACTGCAAGTAAAGAATTCCTTACTTTTTCCTTGCACGTATTTGACAAAATATTTCCATTCTGCACGAAAGATACTGTGGAGAAAATATCACAGCAAATGCAGTCTAAACTGAATGCGATTATGTGATCAAAGCGCATGGCTTTCTATTGAGAAATACTTAGGTACAACTTAGATGTTATAAAAGCAAAATTTAAATATGTCTCCTGCACAAGGGATCTTTCAACAATAATGTTCCATTTTGTACACATGAATGTTGCATTTTGTCACATTTACAGTTCATTTTGCAATATGTGGTACTACACTGTGTCAGCATTCTGTAACATGCTCATTCCATTGTTGGATAAACTTAATTTATTATACATTTCTTACAAAGCTCCTTCGTTTGATATTCGTAGACTGGCCCCCTGTCACGAAACAGGTCCGGAAACCAGACAATGGGCTTCTCTGCTGAGAACGCATGATCATATCCCAACTCGGGTGTAAAAGCCAGGATTGCTATGTAACTTCTGCGAATTATCGTTCATTTTATCGGCATTTAAAAAATAAAGCATGTCAAAAAAGTGGCACAGAAAATCAGTTTTATCTATCATTTTCATAATATTTTCCTGTCAGTTATCCTGCTAGATTTCTATATTTCCAAACAACACAGACATCTTAAAAACCAATTTAAGAGGCAGGAATTCGACAGAACTTGTCAGCTTAACGTTGTACATTGTCATTAAATACAAATTTGAACTTTAGCATTATCCGTCCATATATCCACAGCTGACGAAACTCTGAAACAAGCAGGGGAAAATGCATATATACAGTCTTATCAAGTCAGTGATGTCGCATCTGAAATGTATTATATACTTTTGTCCCTCAATGGAGGATTCACCTGGGGGTGTCCAATGCGGTTTCAGCAATCATGTTTTTGCAGGATAAACATTTTTGGGATATCCACACCTTTATTAAAAATAAAATGCGCGTTTCAAAGAAATGAATATAAAATGTACCGAAAATGAGCTGACACGATGTTGCAAAGGTACAAGGGCTAATTTTGTTTCTCATTCGCTGTAACATAGAATAAAGTTTAAGGTCCAGTCTTACTTTTCCAGATTACTTATCTTCTTCAAAATAATTTCTGATGCTATTTATAAGGATAGTAAGCTTGCTACACTCTTTAAGAGGATTGATTGATTGATTGATTGTATTTTTACGGCGCACTAGCACTGTTAGGCTATTTAACACCATAGAAAAGGGTCTTTTAAAAGTGATAAAAGGTTTCATATCGACCAGCGATAAAAAAAATCAAAGTTAAAAGTAAAACGATAAGATGGTAAGGGAAATATAAAAAGCCTCCCGATCAACGGGGATTGTAAATATTATATGTTAATGAAGATTTGGTATTGAATATAAAGGACGGTATGTACATTACATAAAATGCTCAAAGTGATAGCATAAAAGTTATAGCTTAGAATAAATGTTTACTTCTTTCAGGAATTGTAAAATACAAGAGACGTTTATTGCATCAAAAAGTTCCTTCATGTCATGTACATCATAGTACTGATCGCGCGTAGGATGAAGAACGAAACACTCTATCATAACGTGCTTAACAGTGAATGGGTTCATTGCAAGAAACGCACTCTGGTGGGTCTTTGCCTTTCAGCATGTGGGAGTGGGTTATATAAGTATGACCATTTCTAATTCTTGCAATGACTACCTCTTCCCTACGGATGGTTCTATGGGAAGGAGTCTATTCTCCTAGGGTTGGCTTGACTGCATGACGTTTGCTACTCACTGCATCATTCCATGATGCCTACCACTTCTGACGTAAAGACTCTTTGATACTAGGTTTAAAATCAGTATACGGTATTTTTAAAAGGTTCTAGGGATAGTGCCATTTTAGCAGAGCTATCTGCTTTTTCATTACCTTTAATACCAATATGGCTGGGTAACCAACAGTATACAATATCGTGGGAGGTACTCAGCTCAGTATGTTTGATGAGGATATTGGTTAATATTGGGTTTTCCAGTTTTCTATTGTGTAGTGACTGAAGTACTGATAGTGAGTCAGAGAAGACGATGCCGTTTAAAATACGTTTGCTTTCGATATGTCTTTAAGAGGAATTTAACGTTGGAAGTTGAAATATATTTAGAACATGACTGGTCATAAAGATAAATTTTACAAATGACGATTTAACGTTGGAAGTTGAAATATATTTAGAACATGACTGGTCATACAGATAAATGTAAAAAATACATAATTTAAAGTGGGAGCAGCGATCAAGCATTTTAGTGCAAACGACAAAATAAATCGGATAATTGAATTTACAGAAATATATCATTTTTCAATTGTGTACTGCCTACTTGCTCAAGTCGAATATTATAAATGAATAATAATAATAATAATAATAATAATAATAATAATAATAATAATAATAAGAACAATAATAATATTATTATTATTGTTATTATTATTATTATTGTTGTTGTTGTTATTGTTATTATTATTACTATTATAAATGATTTCAAAAATCTGAAGAACAAAAACAAAAAAAACAATAAAAATTCCAGCAGAATATATCAATGCGTATAATATATAAATACGTATATTTATATGCACGAATATTAGGCTTGTTTTAATATCTTATCTTTACCCCTGAAACCCTTAATCTTTTAGACTGGCTTGTAAAACTGCATTAGATAATTAGGGGCAGTTATTATCGGCAGCACGGCTTATACCAATGTGAAACAAATACATGTCAAATCAACATAATTTTATATTTATTGTTTAGGTTCTTACATATACTGCAGCAGCAAAACTTAGAAATATAGACAGATAAACAATTAAAATTTACTAAAAGGAATTCTGAAATTGTACCTCTCGCAAAGTGGATGTAATTCTGAAATGTTCTTGTGCGTGCGTGCGTGCGTTATTGTGTGTGCGTGTGTGTAAAGAGACTGAGTCAGATAATGAGAAGTGCTTCAAGAGAGCAAATATACGTTTGCAAGAAATAAGTGCGTGACTTTATCTTGGTACTCGGGAAATTGCCTGAAAGCATGATTTCTTGTGTGTGTGTGTGAAGATACAGAAGAATTTTGGCAGAAAAAAAGGAATGACCATAAAAAGGAATGACCATAAAATAATTACACGCATTTGTCTGTGTACGCGGGTAGTTGTGTGACAATTTGATTGCAGATGTGTGACTGTGTGTGAATGAGTGTGTGAAGAGACCTAGCTAGATAGACAGAAAAAGAGACATATTATGATTTTAGTGCTCAAATGATTGAGTAAAACTGTTGTTAAGCTCTGTGTGTGTGTGTGTGTGTGTGTGTGTGTGTGTGTGTGTTTTGTGTGTGTGTGTGTGTGTGTGTGTGTGTGTGTGTGTGTGAGAGAGAGAGAGAGAGAGAGAGAGAGAGATTAACCTTGTCGGATACTTGTTCATGTATATTATTCATTCACATTGTGATTCAAACCGAATTATTTCTTCAAATAATTCATTTCATAGCTGCAGGAATAGCATTATAATGAAATGTACAGAAGTAGTAGTGATATGCAAGCTTGATATTTTCATTACTAATCCGAGTTCGAGCCTTCGACAATTCTACCCCTCCCATGACTTTATCCATTTTGCACACGCGAGTGCATTCTCATGAATGATCATAAGCGACAAACACGGGTCTAAGAGTCCGGTTTCAGTGATCGCCTGTGAG
This sequence comes from Megalonaias nervosa, assembly GCA_016617855.1. Classification (NCBI taxonomy): domain Eukaryota; kingdom Metazoa; phylum Mollusca; class Bivalvia; order Unionida; family Unionidae; genus Megalonaias; species Megalonaias nervosa. The sequence goes on along the minus strand of JAECUM010028395.1, from coordinate 13,748 downwards.
CCCTCTGGCGAGAGACACCTCTGTAGCGCCTCTCGCTGGAAGCTAGTGGTTATCGATTGTGATGTTGGCTGGTCAAACAAGAATCCTAATAATTGTCTTATCATACTAGCAAGCCTTTTGTCATCCGTCTGCCTACTTTTGACCATAGTTGCTCCATAAAATTGTCTATGATTTTTACAATAAAGCGTCCGGAAACTTCATGGTGTCAAAATATTGTCTTTCGTTTCTTCGATTTTTTTTGTCCAGCATTGATATTTCTCTTCCACATCAGTGAATCCTGTCATCGCTGACAGAATATTGTCAATTATGGGCTGAAGAGCTTTCTCGTTGAAACCAGATTTGTTTACTTGGCAATATTTGAGAGCATTTCCATATCGGATATAATCTGGTTGAGCTGATTCAGTGTCGTAGCAGCAGTGAGGGTGAACCCTACAAAATTGGATTCGAGCAAACATATCTAAAACAAAGATTTCACACGAAAAAAATTAAAAAAAGGTCAATAACGTCAAACTGAAACCTCTAACTTTCCGTAGTATCACCAGTGATGAGATCACCAGTGATGAAATCACCGGGGTTAGTTCGCGCTGTTACTTCGCCGTTGACATCCGTGTTTATAAAATTTTGTGAGTAATCGTTTATGTAATCGTGCACGCAATTTTTGTCAGCTCACCCTCCCTGCTGCTGTAATTAAACCATTGCATTATAATAATGATCGGTGAAGCTCACTCAGCACGATTAGCTCGAGAACGACTAAAAGCAATCAAGAAATATCTACCTGTCCGTGATTCTGTCAGACAACAGTTACAAGAGCGTCAACAAACACAAGAAGAGTTTACAGAATCCGCAGAACAATTATTTAAACCTATCACTGAAACTACTAAAGGCATTGTTCCTGTGTTAACGGAGACAGCAAAACAAACTAAAAAAATAGCGGAGCGAACTAAAAAGACAAAAAAAATTCTACGAGAACTTCCTGCTGAAATAGCTGCGGCTCAACCAACTCAAGAAACAGATCAAGCAGAAGATGATGTTCAACAAGAACCAGAAGCCCAAGTTAAAATTAAATTATCCGATAGATTTAATAATATTTTCATTAACAGCATTGCAAAGCTCAACACAGATGAATTAGCCGAAACTGCTTTTTTATCTTACGATGAACGAAAAAGAATTTTAAAATCTGAATATGCTGATGAGAAAATTGATCGTGATAAATGGTACAGATGTATTTTTCGTTTACGTTTTAATGTTGATCAGGCCCGAAGTGACGACATAAGATATGTTAATTACAGCGCGGCCATAAAGGATGTGACATTAGCTTTTCAGAAAATGCAACAACAACAACTAGAAGAAGAAAAAAAAAACAACTAGAAAAAGAACGAAAAGAAAAAGAACGAAAAGAAAACTAGAATACAAAAACAACTAGAAAAAGAACAAAAACGAAAAGAACTAGAACAACGAACACAACAACGACTACAACGACTATTATCAATAAGACAACGACAACCACAAGAAAAATTATCCACATCATCCAGCGATGAAATATTTTATTTCCCAGAAGTATTTCCAGATGATAAAGGTGCAACTTGAAGTGGTATTAATGCTCGAGGAAGTGGTCTTGTTACTTGTCCCGACAGCGTAGTAGCTGACGTAGATAGATTAGAAGTTCTTGTTGGTGGAAAACGAGCTGGTAATAATTCTCCTGAAATTATTAACGAAATCACATCTATTTGTCAACGATTATTTACCGGCGGCGTTATGGACATTAACGATTATAGGGCTCTCATTAATGAAATTACCGATGATTATTACAGTGATTAAATCACTGACTAGCACTAGCGTGCCAAGGTCGCCCGACTAAGTCACTGATTAAACAGTTAAATAATTAATTATAATAGATGATCATACACGCTAATCAACGTAGACCAATCATGGTCAGGGTGGTAAATTCAAGATTACCTGTATACGAGACATATTACGGAGATGGATTAGGTGATGTTCTTAAGGGTTTATTTTCGAGAATTTCCCCAAAAGCAATACCGATTATAAAGCAGTTAGGCATGAAAGCTACTGATTTTATTCGTGAAAAAGGTATTAGTACTGTTGGTGACGTTACTAGTAAAGTATTTCCCGCCATCAAGGATAGACTAGCACGATTAATACGACGAAAATCTCAGCCACCAGTAAAATTACCCAGCACTGAAGTGATGCCTGCAAGTGTTAGTAAAGTAATAAATCAAGCTGCAAATCAAAAACTAGCAGAGTTAGCCGAAGAGGGGGAAAAAAATCTAGCAGAAAGTTTGATAGCGGGAAGTGGTATTTCTGAAGTTGTTCGAGACAAACTTTTTCGAGATAAACGTCTTCTAGACAAACTTCTCCGTATTAAACGAACAGTACCAACATAGAAATGTTCAAACAAGTATCTAATCCCGCATTTGACATGGATGCACCGGTTCTCAAGGATGAGTCTGTGTGTGATTATCAATATTATTCTTATGACGCTCGAATTCCAGATCAGCGTGGACGAATTGAACTTCAAGTTCAAGATACGAGTAGGTATTTCTTACCCGCTGAAGCATTTATCGAGGTCGAAGGTAAAATTTTTAAAGCGGATAATACTGAATACGATAACGATGTTGGTTTTGGTTTTGTGAACAACGGTATCATGGCGCTGTTTGACAGTGCTACGTACATGATCGATGGAAGAAATATTGAATCAATTCAAAAAGATGTCGACGTTGCTACGACAATACTTGGTCTTGCGCGATAGAGCGACGATTTTCAAGATAAGCTGGTCCATCTATCATGTTTTCCAAGGACACATCTGATCATCCAAGTCACAAAAATGTAACCATCGGCAACGTAAGAAATGCCGCAGGAACCGCAGAAACCTCCGCAGTAATATCAATGAACTTAAATTTCAACTTAGGATTTTCTACACGTAAAAATATGCTCAAGAACAGAATGTTTTCATGTGCAATTCCGCTGTCGCACATTTTTGGATTCTGCAGAAATGTTAGAAAAGTTATTTTTGGAGCCAAGCACACAGTTGTACTTGTAAGAAAAGCCACAGATAATGATGCATTATGGCACGTTGAAGGAGCTGACGCAGGTGCAACTGCGGCACTTCATGGTAAAGTAGCATTAACAAAACTTTCATTGTGGATGCCAGTAATGACTCCAACAATATCTGAAGAAGATCGTTTACTTTCTTTTATGAGTAGCGGCGGCAAATTGACGTTGTCATGGTTGACTACGACCACGGATGCTATTCAAAGCGCAGTTAATGGTGTATTTACATGGCAAATAGCTTCTCAGCAAGGTATTTCTGCACCACGACATATATTTATTGCGATTCAGGATAATACACGAGTAAATAATCAAATACGTAGCGCTATGATATTTGACAAATTCGGTGTTTCCGAGGTTTCATTGACGATAAACGGGCATCAAGAACCATCCGAGGATGTATTGTTGAATTTTGATCAAAATCATGTAGCGAGTGCATATCATCGATTGATGTCATTTATGGAGCATGATCAAAATGTTGATACTGGTTTGCAAATATCACAGCTGGATTTTACAACGTTATATCCGATCTATTACTTTTCGCTGGAACATTTAGATTTAACCAGACAGTCTGTCGTTGACATACATTTTCGAGCTTGTGTTGACAGAAATATCGTAGATTTTCCTAATTACAGAGCAATCGCCGGTATATTATCCGATAAAACAATGATACTTGAAGGTGTTGGTGGCCGCATGAGAGTTATTGATGCTCCCGTAGAGAATATGCAAACGCTGATTTAAATCAGTATATATATCATAAATGTCATATCATCATGTTAGTGTCAGTCTGACCCCGGGTCAGATTAAACGATTACAATCGTCGTCGGCATCACGATGTGGAATAAAAGTAACATTAAAACACGATCAAATGTCCGGTGCAAATAAATTGTTGTTGACCGAGCGTCAATTTAAGAGATTTAATGAAGCTAAACACGCCAATAAAGGAATACGATTAAATCTTTCCGTGGGCGCTATCAAAGATGCTATTAAAACCGGAGGAATATTTCCGCTTCTCGCAGCTATTCCAGCGTTGATAGCCGCAGCCGCTCCAGCTGTTGCAAAAGCTGCTGCGTTAGGTGCAGTTGGGACAGCGGCTGGAATGGCGCTGAAGAAAGCAACAGGAAAAGGATTTAAAAAAAGGAAACGAAAAGGTCACGGTCTGAGACTTCCAGGGTCTTGACCAAACAACGTTTGGGGACGTGGATTAAGAATTCCAGGGACTCAACGATAGTTCCACTATCGAATTTTGATCTTATCAACGCCGCTAATCAGTTAAATATAAAAAATTTTAGAGGTGTTTTTATGCGTGATCAATTACCGAAAAATCCGGCACTGCCAGAAACAGGTATTATTAATCTTTATTCATCAACGGGGCCAGGTACTCATTGGGTCGCATACGCCATTGATCCACGTGGAATTATTTATTTTGATTCGTATGGGTTGGCGCCACCAAAAGAATTTTTAAAATACGTCGGCAGATTTCAAAATATTCCAATCTGGTATTCAACTCTACCAACACAAACATTAACGGATCCACCAATATGTGGCCGTGAAGCACTAGCAGTACTTGATGCTGTATCAAGATCAACGAAACCACCTCATAAAGTTGTACATGAATATACATTAAATAATCGCTAATCATATAATGGTAGATATTTATGGAAGACCTGCTGCGGCGCCCGGTAAAAAATAACTCAACATAGATTTATCAGATTACGTTACCAAGGATGACTTTGCATCATTCACGAATTTAACATCCGTTGACGCCAACGAGGTTGTTGTATTTCAAGACCAATTTGGAGTTCTAAAAACGAGTAATCTCAAATGGACTGAAATTCTTCGTAGAGTCCTTGGATCAACCGAAGGTAACATTGCAACGTTTACTAACATCGGAACGATCAGAGATTCATCTATATCTACTGCGGGAATTCGAGATGAAATTCGAAAAAGTGTTTCTGATCGTTTAAAATCCACCGGAGGTATTATGACCGGCGAAATTAACATGAATTCAAATAAAATTGTTGCTCTACGATCACCAGATGGCGACCAAGATGCCGCAACGAAGACATATCTGGATGATAGCGATACCACGATCAATGATAGAGTAAATACACTTCGAGCCGTATATGACGTTCATATAGGTGCGTTTAATAATACTCGTAGAAATTTTCAAAAACTTAATAAAACCGCTGAAGAATTCTTTGGAAGTCCACCAACCGTTGATATTAAACTCACCGACATTAATACAAAACTCAATGATATTGTCAGTGGAATTCCTAATATCACTGAAAAAACGAATCTCATTAAAATTCCACACAAACAAATTAGCAACATCACGTACACGGTGGCGTCTGGGGTATCAACGTGGACACTGCGCAATAACATTCTCGAATATACCGCAGAAGTAACTGCGTTATACAGGCTGTCTATGTATGGTTTGGAAATTACTGCGGCCACTTCATCATCGCCTAATGTATATCATAATCCTCTACTGGTGATGCTAACCAAGGACACCAAAGAAACATTTACGTTGATATCAACGGAAATACCCCCGAGACGTTACTGGTGGTGTCTGGAATTTATCACTGTCTTAGACAACAACTAAAGTATAATGATAGACGTTCAGCGATACAGATACGATCAAGTAACGACATGGCAGAATAAATTAAAAACCATCATCGATAATTATACAGCAAAAATAAAGAAGTATCGTAGACGTGCAACCGTCGTTGATATCATGGTTTATTCGGTTTCTACGCTAGTTGCTGGAACCGGAGTAGTATTAGCATCGATAGCGAAGATGACAGCGCCGATCATTTTAACAATCATTGTTTCATCGTCAACGTCGAGCGTTGGAATATTTAACATAATCGCAAAAAAGATAAATACGTGCACGAATGAAAAATTAAACGAGTACATGATGAAATTACATACTGCAACTACCGCATATTCTAAATTGTCATCGTTGATATCTTCGTCGCTTAATGATGGAATAATATCTGACGACGAATTCAGTATCGCAATAAAGATATACAATGAAGTATTCAACGATGTCGTCGTCAATGATGTTGTCGTCGGTGATTTAAAACAATAATAGTATAATAATGTCAACGTTCTATCAGCGATCGCAGGAATTATTGCAACAGATCGTCACTAATACTGCTCCGGTAAGAACCACAATGATATCGGCGAGTTCAACTTCGCCTGAATTCAGTATTAATTTTCCAACTGCAATACCAGCTTCCGAGATAGCGTTGGCGCAATTACGAGTTTATTATAGTTGGCCAAATATTAGGTCAAAATCGTTTGGTGGACTACAACCGAATAATTCATTAGTATTTGCAAATAAAAACAAAACCGACGGAACTACTGATTGGCAAGTAGTTAGTATTCCAACGGGTAGTTATCAAATAGAACAAATCAATGAAGAATTCCAACGCAGAATTAAATCCATTACGGGACGCGAATCAAAGATTGCTATTACCGTCCACGAACCAACGTTATCATCGGCGATTGAAATATTATCACCGGATTACGCTGTTGATATTTATCAGTCTTCGATTAGATCAGTATTAGGTTGGTCAGATATTGCACCTCAATATGAAGGTCCGCCACAACCCAGCCAAGATGAGTTTTCGACGGAGTTAATAAAATACACAACAATTCCAAAATATCTTACCGATTATGTTAAAATAGATAGTGTATCAGTTGTTCAAGATATTGATGGAACAAAATATCCTCGAATCAAAGATACTATTACTGATGATGAAGTACGTGGTGTATATTGTCAATTTTACAGACGAAAAGAAGAAAACCCTAATGAATATAATTTTAATGATGTACCACTTAAAAATATTTCTGCAGCTATCAACGCTGATTATAATCGTAAAATTACTGATTTAGAAAATCTATTTTTGTCACTGTCGCAATTTTACAGCGATGATACAAAACAACAAATAATCAAAACATTAACAGATTTAAATCAAATTCGATCAGATAGGTATTTCATCAACAAAATTTTTATCACAAATTTTGTTGATGATTACAAAAGGCATTTTCGGAGGGAACTTACACATTTATTTCTCAATCATTACAAAATGACACTAGAACAACTTCAAACATCTGTAATACCTGATTTTAATATAACTGAATTAAAAAAGAAACTCACAGATGTTATCATTGATTACTTTCCTAAAATCCTCGAATCATGGAGAAAAATATCCCCACCAGCAAGTATTCTCAGATACAATAACGACCCATATGGTGGTGTCCGTCATGTTTCACCGGGTATCGTTAATATCACATCAACGATCGCTGTCAATCTAGTATGTGAAGCCGTCGACGGCAGTTATCAAGTGGACACTGATAAATCCAATCAGGCCCAGCAGGGATACATTCTCTCTCGTTTACCCCTCAAGTCCCTCCAGGTTATTTGATTGTATCAGAACCAATCAATGTTGTTTATCTGAAATGTCACAGTCGTCTCTTATCACTGATATATTTCAAACTTACTGACCAAAATGGCCACTTGCTCGATCTTAGGTCGGAGTCGCTGAATGTAAACCTGTATGTGCGTTCGTAATGACTTCGTCATCAACGTCATCGTAGAAAACACCAAGCAAAAAAAATGTTAAAAAGAATGTCAAGGATAAAATATTTTTTTTTTGTTTCATGAGACAATGGCCGTGATACAACGGTTATTTCATTGATCTGAAGTTTGTATGATGGTTGTTGAAAGTGTACATTTCATTAATAAATATATAGAAAATGTACACTTTCAACAAACAATGATAAAATAATAATTTTTTTTACGGTTTAAAATCAGCTGGGACAACTTTACAAGTGGGTATTCTAGCTTCGTCGTCGTTGTCACTGATGACTTCGTCATTGGTGACGTTGTCACAGGTGACACAATCACTACAGTCACACTCAGTGACGAAGTCACCGTCTTTATCTTTAGCTAGTGATTCTTCCGTGTCTTCATTTATCAACTCAGTCATCGCCATGATATCTTTCAGCTGTTTTATACGAGCGTGTACGAGTCTTTTCGTTTCGTATTCGTGAGATAATTCTAACCTAACCCGCTCGATGGCCCGTGATAACGGCACAAATAATTTCACCTGCGCATCCGTGAATGCCGCCAGCGATCGTAACATCGCCTGCTGAATTATCTTTATAAATCTGTAATCGGCTGGTAAAGTATACCTATTTTCTGACCTCCGAAATTGTAATGATTCAAAATCGCTCATTATTTTTTCAGGATCAAGCTGGTCAGATATTTTCACGCCGCTGTTTTGTAATTTCTTAATAGCAGAAATAATTGATGTGATGTTTTCGTGACTCATTATTTTTTATATTATAAGTTATTTGTTTAAACAAAAATAAAATATTTCTGAATCACATAAAAATAAAAATATATATTTTATAGTTTCAAAAATAAACAGCAGCTATGATGTTCAGTCTACCATTCCACTGGGTCCCTTCTGCCGGTAAAGCCTTTACCAATTAGATCCTAAGAGTCCCTTATTGAGGCCTTAAGCCCACAGGGCACTCTTTCATTGGTTAAGACCTGTCTTATGGTCCACAGGCACCTTATTGAGACTTTTTGGTCCAGCGGACATTCTTTTTGAATGCCCGTATGTGGGTACCCTTCAGTGAGGCCACCTTGACGTTGTCAAGGGTCGCGAGTTCACATCATCCTGCTGTTTATTTTAGGGGCGCAAGCGCATAGACACACACTCCAGCGAATTCCTAATGTGCGAAACGAAATATTAGAAATTCAGAGGGCTGTCTAGGCATATCGATTTCATGTAAACCCCCCCCAAATTAAACCCCGGGGTAAGTGCAAACTGCACCCACCACGTTGTTCAACATGGTGAGGGTTACATGAAATCTCATGGGGCTTGCTTGCGCCCCCATTTATAATAGCATCTGTCGCCGAATGCAAGATAATATATCTTTAGCATTTTTGGAGACTCGAGCACGCAGAGAGTCTACACCAGTGGATCTGCACGCAAACGCCTTAACCACACGGCTATCGGAACTGTTATGAATTACAGTTAAATTTAAGTATATAAATATTCACACTGTCTCACAGTGACAATGTCACGGACACCGAAATAATATTCTGATTCTGAATAAATTCTGCAATTTTATATATTTCTGCCGTTTCTGCTTTATTAAAACTCTGTAACACTGTTACGGACTAGAACTGTATCAGTAAATGCACTGGATCGATATTGTTCTAGTACATTCCGCCTACTACAATGATGCATGTCGTCTGCTGTGATCTATATGTGTACAATATAATATCACAGCTAATGTTTTTATGTTCTGTTTGAGGATATATTTTCTGCAATTAATACTTCCACAACGTTGAGATGTCTGGACTGGAGAGATATTTAAGCATTACGATTAGACTGTAGTACCAAGCTGCTCAATTACTCTATCAACGACGGGACGGATTTTTATCACTGAATATGTATAAGCAATAACAAAAAAATAGGAGACAACTACTTGATTGTTCTATCAGCGATGACGGATTTATCTCTCATTATTGTATATACCGGAATGTAATTATTTGATCGTATTTAACTGAATATGCTGATTTAACAATATTATCTGCCACACGTTGTACTGAACGAGGGTGAATATCAAAATATTTACCAGCCGCCATCATTGATGGGAATATTATTTCTTGACCTGTTTCTGTATTTGTGGATACAACTGACCTCTTTTCAAACATTTTACATTTTCCAGTATTTCCACATATTATTTTGGCTCCGTGTAACGACACGCAAATTATTTAAAGAATTATCTTTCCGTCTGAATTTATGTGATCAATTACAAGTCCGTCTTCGATGACCCCATGAAACACTCGAAGATGAACCTATGTGAGTGATATCTTTTTTTTCCAACACTAAATCTAAAATAACCTTTATCAACAGTACCAACTGTTTTTTTTCATTGACAGTGTCTAATGACACCATCAGGAGAAGCTTCATAATTTTTAATTATAGGATGTCGAACAAAAATTTGTTCCATTTCTATATATAATATTATTTGTCTAAATGATTGTTTTGAAATCTGGCCAGATAGTCTTCAGCGGTTTTTAACGGAGACTCACCTGACGACTTCTTATCATAATATCGTTTCAGCTCTCTGTATCTTTTACCACCACACGCTACACATAACCGTGTTTCTCCTCTTACTCCAACACCGCATCGTAAACACGGTTTTGGTCCTAGACTACCTCTACGATAACTTTGCATATGTTGGCCACAGAATTCATTTACGCATGATTTATTACAAGGAGTTAAAAATCCAATCATAAGCCATCGGCATCGGTTGTTTGTTTGAATCGTTTTATATATAATTAAAGTTTAATTAAACATATATATTTGCTTTAAATATAGTATGGAGGAATTTGAGAGATTATCCACAATTGAACCTTCCACCGCAAGATTTGATCTTGACAAATTACCAAAATCTAAATTTAATTTTTCGATGCAAGATCTGGCTTTGATAAACAGAGATATAACCGATCGTATCCGTGAAGGTAAAAAAGAATTTCGCAACGATGGTGCGGCTCATACTTGGTCGACATTCAGGATTATGAACGACACCAGCGGTGTTGTTGTTGACGCTAGAATGAATGACGAGCGAGGTAAAAATATTATTAACTACCTCGACAATCAGCGATATATTATTCTAGTAAAAATTATTGTGCAGACAGATGATGATACTTGGATTATTCGTGATAAACGTGAACCTGTACCGTTTCATACTGGAAATAATACTGTTACATTAAATAAACAATCCAAGCCAGGTGTGCTAACCGGTGTTGATAAACCATATTATGAACAAGAATATCCTGTCATGGCAGTTATATATGCAATATATCCGCTAAATAATAAACCCAGCGTTGGGGATCTCAAACCAATGAAAGTTTCAAGAATAAATTGTGTAGCTGAACGTGTCATGGAACATTTCTCAAAAGCAATACGCGGAAACGGTTTAACAGATATAAGACGCACAAAAATAAACGAGTGGGCAGAAACAGTTAGAGATACCGGAGCATCTATCAGTGACGTTGCTAAGCTAGAAAAGAAATTAAGATTTCCAATAACAGTAAAAACACTAACCGGAGAAATTTTGTACAAACAGAAATATACAAAAAATGGAGCTCCAATAACAATCATCGATCATAATGCACATGCATGGACTGATGCTGTAACAATATTTCCACGAGATAGGACAGTTAGATTTTACGACGATTATATATTTGATACTATTGCCGATATTAGCAAGAACGATCCTGTTTCTGTTTGGTTATTTCAGAGTTCAGAATCTGCATATTACGATCAATTTGTACGGCCTAACGGTGAAATTTACCGTAGAGAATATCTCCATGAAGAAATGAAAAATCTTGCACGACGCCTTTGGCGTGAATATAATTCTGATGATGTTGAAGTTGAGCAATTATTAATAATTGTTTTACAGTTCCATCCGTTGCGGCTCACTTTGCTCAGAAGAAAAATTCATGGTCGCCGACACGATCAGAATTCTTCGAAGATGTTCCACGTAGTTGTGTCGAATATGGGCATGGCGGATTATGGAATACCAAATACGATCATCGTAAAGTTATATCCGTTGATATGGTTACGTGTTATCCTGGAAGTTTTCTTGGATACGGAGAATGTTCTAAATACTTTGATAGATTCGGCCATCCGACACATGAAATGACAAGAGTTGCGATAAATGGACAATTACCTGATTTTGATTTAACTGGATTTGCTTGTGTAAAATCGTTTAAATTCCGCGATAATCTTCATCCGATCGTTTATGCGTGGTTTGGTAGACATTTCTCAGAAAAACATTTGGTTCCAATAATGCAATTACGATACATGCTTGATGCGGGAATCTTGGTGTCGTTGAGCGTAAGTGAAGCTATTGTATCATATGATTCGCAGAAACAAGTTTGGCTACCACAACAAAAGAAACATTCCCTGACAGATCCAGATGAAGATTGGGATAGAATTGATTATGAAAATAAAGTTTCAAAAGATCTCGGTAGAAAAATAATTGGTAAATTTACTCAAGGTGGTTCGTATGATCATAAACGGCATTGTACAAGATTGATCATGGATGATGCTGAGTTAGATTTTATAATTACTGATACAACGAACAAAGGAACATTTATAAGCAGAAGCAATGCTTATTTGTCAGATGGAACCAAACTAGGTACAGTAATGAGTTATATTGATGGTGAGTCGCCACAGTTTACTCATTTAAGATCTTCTATGCTCGCTTACGTTTCTATAAATTTATTATCGATGATAAATAGATTTCCTTGTTACGCTGTCAGAGTTGCTACGGATTCATTTTATGTAGATAAAAAATATTTAGATTTGGTAAAACCGTTACTCGGTAGCTGCGAATGGGGATCATGCCGAATAAAACAAGAAAGTATACTCGATTATTCTGATACAGCAGATGTTGATATCAAAGAAATTTACTACGGTAATGACAATCAAATACCAGTATCAACATCACCATGTTTATTCGATCCCGTGGTTAGACATAAAACCATTTATCTCAGTGGACCTGAAGGTTCTGGTAAAACAACACGTGCGATTGAATTATTTCAGCAGAGTTCGTCGGACATGATCGTGTTGACGCCCACACACAGACTAGCCAGAGAAATAAAACAACGAGGAGTAAAATCGTGTACATATCATAGTTTCTTTAGATGGTGTGGAGATACGTAGACACCTGAACGAATGGGTGAGAAATATATTCGAAAATCATCATCTGGGATGAGATTTGTACAGTATCGCTGGAAACACTAAAAATATTTTTTGATTGGCTACTAACAAAAAATGCTGCAGTAATTATGTGTGGCGATCATGGTCAACCACCACCTTTTGTCGGTCAGTCTCCGCACGAGTGGTTAAAATCATTTGTGGATTATTATGAAGAAATAATCGATGATCATAGAGCTATTGATGAACCTCTGAAAGAATTTGAAAGATTAATCAGACTACAGCCAGATAAAATACAATGTGAGATAATGCGTGAAATAATTCCGGAAACTCCCGTAAATGATTTTTGTAATTTATGGAGACCAAACTATTTGATAGTTGCGAGTAGAAAAATAGTTCGTGATGAATTACAAGAAAAATTATTTCTGTTGCACAAGGAAAGATTTCCAATGCTACCTGTGCCGTTGTGTTATCGTCCAGCAGATACTCGACGACAGAATATTGAAGTTGAAGTTCCAGGAGCAAATGAAAAACAAAATCTCGTATTAAATGATATTGTTTTAGTTGATGTTGATGTTGTTGAAAACTCGTTGAGTATGAATAACTCACCGTGGAAACTGGGATATGCTATAACAATTCGCTCGTCATAAGGACTAACTATCGCTGATACAAATATCTGGATTGTCGATGACAGAATCGAGTGGTCAAATTTAGTCTATCTAGCAGCATCTAGAGTCAGGAGAATATCTCAACTACATAGAGTTGTCATAGACTCAACAGAAAATAATAATCAAACTATCAGTGACACTGAAGTTATTAGCATAATAAGAAAAAAGCTATTTGGTTATAAGCAATGTGACAAAAAAAAATAATCGTAATTTTGATATTGATACTAAATTAATTATAACACTTAAACAA